>RJWM01012268.1:38907-57316 GCA_004363535.1 Dasyprocta punctata | reverse complement strand
TTTTTTTTTTTTTGCAGCACTGGGGATTGAACTCACAACCTCACGCCTGTCAGACAGGCACTTAAGTCATGGAGCCAAACTCCCAGCCCTGGTTTTTTGAGGCAGAGTCGCACTGTGTAGCTCAGGCCAGCCTTGTGCTTGCATTGTAGCCCAAGCCGGCCTCAAACTCACAACGCTTCTCCTCCCTCAGCCTCCGGAGTGCTGGGATTAAAGGCACGCGCCACCATGCCTGGCTTGTTCCATTTTCTTATTGGGTTTCTGCACTCACCATGCCTTCTACTCAAATGTTCTTTGCTTTTTCCAACCTGGCAAATATTTCTAACCTTCAGAATCTCTGAGGTCCAGAACTCAGGGAGGCTGAGGCAGGAGGATCACAAGTTTGAGCCCAGCCTGGGCAACTTAGTTACTTACTGAGGCCCTGTTTAAAAATAAAAAATAAAAAAGCTCTCAAAATGTAGCTCAGTGTGAAGGCTCTAGGATCGATCCCAGTAGCACAGGAGGAAAAATCAAATGGCCTTGTGGGGATTAACTCTTTCACTCAAGTGATTATTCACTGAGGATCAGCTGCATGCTAGGCACAGCGGCCACCAGAAAGACAACAGTGAAGGTGACCAAGTGCCGCAGACAAACTGTCCCGTGAAGCATGCTACTCCTCCCTCAGGAGCAGTGTGCCTTTTCTTTCCTCTGGTGAAACTGTTTATGCCTCTATTTTAACACTCTTAACATTTTACATTTTTGGACTGTGAAATCATTGTTGGGGTGCCTTTCCCACCCCTGCTTCCTTCAGGATTCAGAAAATGACTACCTCTATCAAAGGAGAGGGAGATGGAGCTGACAGTCTCTCCGTTTGGTGATGGTATTTCCTAAGCCTGTAACTGGAGTGCGATTTGTTTTGACAAACCTGAGACCACAGTGCTGCATCCCCAAAGGACCCTTGCAACTCCTTTCTGCTGCTCCAGGGCCTCGGTTTGTCCCAACAGCACCTTGGGAGAAGTAGGAAGAAACCTCAGCATGGCCAGGGTGCCCAGCCCTGGACCAGAGGCTGGAGAGGGTGGTGGGGGTTGGGCACAGTCTGATGCGGTCGCCGCTGAAGTTGTGGACATTCCCGTTCCTTCTCTCTCCTGCGTCCTCCCACTCTGTCAACTGATCCACCTCAGCCGTCCCTCCTGTCCAGGCCACAGGGCAGCGTGGTCACACTCACATGGTCCACATCTCTTTATGTAGGTCAATCATCTCAGCAACTGAGCCCTCTGACTCAACAACTTCCTCTGTGCAAATTTCCCCTTTGTCCCTGGGGAAACACCATCCACTTTTGGGGTTTGTGTCTGCCCCATCGGGCAGCAGCCTGGGCTGGTCTCAGGGCAGTGCAGCCTCCACTGGCCGAACTCCTCTCTTCATCTAGCTTGGGAGAAGGGAAGGAGCTCCATCCCTGGGATGGAAGAGGAGACACAGGCCAACCAACTGAATATGGAGGGCTGGAGACATAGCTCAGTGGCAAGCACAAGGCCCTCAGTTCAATTGTCACTGCCAAAAAAAAAAAAAAAAAAAAAATGGAGAAGACGTCAGCAAGACCAAAGCATCAGCAAGGGGACTTAGAGCCCCCAGTCCCTGCTGCTGGGGCAGAGCCCCCACTCCTGCCTCTGTGTGTGTGTGTGTGTGTTGGAGCGAGAGCCCCTTTGAAAAGGGGATGTTGTGGCTAAGCCGAAGTGCCGGTGCTTGCTCACACATTCCGTCTTTCTGAGAATCCTGCATTCATATCCTCTCTCTCTCTCTCTCTCTCTCTCTCTCTCTCGCTCTGTTTTGTTTGTTGAAACAGGGTTCGCTACATAGTTCAGGCTGTCCTCAAACTTAAAGTGATCCTCCTACCTCAGTCTCCAGCGCGCTGGGATTACAGGTGTGTGCCACCATGCCAGGCTTTGTGTAGTCTGCATGTAGTCTGCATGCTTAAGACTACCAGACTACTGAGTTAAAGTTTTCTGCTGTGCGTCATGGTGACGGGGCGTTCAGGGGGAGCAAAGGTGAAGGCACGTGCATTCTTAGTGGTCCCATGTACCCCACACTGGGGGCGGCCCCTCCTCGGCCTCTGCCCACCTTTGAAGTCTGTACTCATCACTACCCTCTTAAACACTGACACCTCTTGCGTGTGCAAGACCACACCCAGGAGTGCTCTCTGCACATGGCGGCCCTCCCAAGAACCACCCCGGCCAGGGCCTCCTGTCCTCCTTGCCCTGAGGAGAAGTGGCAAAGTCCCCAGCAGCCATAGTCCCCGGGTAGGGCAAAGTGTGGCGGCTTAGGCTATCAGTCAGTCCTGGGTCCTGGGTCTCCAGACAAGGTCATGGGCTCCCCTGAGAGCACAGCTGGACAGTCCCACCCAGCCACGGCCCTAGGGCGACCCTGAGGGAACCACCCAGAGAGTTAAAGTCCCAAC
Source organism: Dasyprocta punctata (assembly GCA_004363535.1). Lineage (NCBI taxonomy): Eukaryota > Metazoa > Chordata > Mammalia > Rodentia > Dasyproctidae > Dasyprocta > Dasyprocta punctata. Next base: position 54,888 of record RJWM01012268.1, on the reverse strand, counting down.
AGACAGGCTCATGGGCTGGCCCCGTAGGATGTCCCAACACAGGACCCCTTGTACTTTACAAAGTTTTGTCCTGGGGAGTTGGCCAAATTTGTCATTTCCTTCTTCCCAAATGCTGGTATCCCCAGCTGGGGTCCTTGGAGAAGGCGTGGGTCACTGAGTTTGGCATTGTGAGGATTCAGCAGCTGGGTCCCAGGATGAAGAAGGGCGGGCAGGGGTTTGGAGGGTTCCATGAGGAAGGCTGGTTCAGTTGGTCTGCAAGCGGCAGGAGCAGGCTGCGGCTCAGGTCTGGATGCAGGTGCTGGGCGAGGACGCCGGCGGGAGCGCCCAGGGCTGAGAAGCTGGGTGGTGACCCTCAGTGAGGACAATGCTGAGCGAGGATCCTGAGGGTGCTGGGTGAGGATGCGGTCGGAGCAAAGCTGAGAGGGAGGGCGGTGCACCCGGCAAGGGTTCTCGTTATTCATAGGCGCTGAGGCGCCAGCCCATCCCCAGTGTTGGGCTCCTTAGAAGCAGCGCCTTCCACAGCCTCATCCTCGCTGCCCACCAGCGGCTCCTCCTCCCCCTTCAGCCCGTCGCCTGACCTGGACTTTAGCTCCTCCATGGCCAAGGAGCCCTGGTGAGACTTCCGTCTGCTGAAGAAAGTGGTGAGAGTGGGCCGCCGGGCAGACCCCCCTGTCTCAGGGAGCCCAGAGCCCTTGTCACCCCCAGCCCCTCCCACCACTTCTGTCACGGCCTCCTCCTCGTGGACCTGTGCTGGCCCGGCCCAGGTGTCTACCACCCCATTGCGCTTTCCACCGCTGCTAAGTGTCAGGACTCCTGTGCGCCGCTTCTGCCGCTGGCGCCACAGCAGGAGCAGGGCCACAAGCACCACGACCACCAGCAGGGCCACCAGAATGGGCACCAGCAGCATGCTTTTCCGCTTCTGGTCTGCACCTCCAGAGGGCGTCGGGCTCGTGTCCGTAGGGAACTTTGGTATGGTCCCTGTGGATACTTTTGTGCTGGAGACCGAAGAGCTGCTGGCTGCTTTGGAGGTCACCAGGGAGCCAGTCATCGTGATGACAGGACGTCCACTGACCCCACTGGAGGGCTCTGGAGAGCTAGTTGTCATGGTAATGGAGGTTCCATTGTCCACACTTGAGGTATCCACAGAACTTGCTGCCTTGCTGACAGGGGGTCCACTGGCCCCACTGGAGGTCTCCAGAGAGCTTGTTGCTATGGTGACAGGGAGTCCACTGGCCCCACTGGAGGTCTCCAGAGAGCTTGTTGCCATGGTGACAGGGGGTCCACTGGCCCCACTGGAGGTCTCCAGAGAGCTTGTTGCCATGGTGACAGGGGGTTCAGTGGCCCCACTGGAGGTCTCCAGAGAGCTTGCTGCATTGGTGACAGAGGATTCACTGGTCCTACCAGAGGATTCCAAAGAGTTAAATGTCGTGGCTCCACCTGTCACAGTGGGGTATTCCTGAGACTTACTGGTTTCATCAGTAATTTCCGGAAGCACTGATGGCGTTTCGATAGAATCTTCCTTGGAGGGCATTGTCTTAGATAAAGCAGAGCCAGTACTGGCACCAACAGAAGTCCCTAGAGAGGACGCTTCATTGTCTCTAAAGGGAGTCGAAGGGGTTGGGGTCAAGACCTGACTACTTGTGCTGTGCTCTAAAGAGGATGTCATCTCTGGCCCCATGGAGGTCACTGCATTCTTCAGGGTGGCTGTCGGTGAAGCTGGCTGTGGGCTCACCAGCAGGGCCCAGGAGCTCCCAAGGACGAGATACAGCAGGGCCATTTCCAGGGCAGTAGGCACGAGCAGGAGTTGGCACCTAAGCTGGGGAAGTTGAAGAAACAGAATACACAGGGGCTGGGGGGAGGACCTGGCCAGGCCTTGCCCTCCTGCCCACTTCCCTGCCAACTGCCAGGCCCAGCTGCGGTCTAACGATTTTTTCCACCCTTGTTTTTCTATTATCAGAAGCAACAAGGGACCAGATGTGGCAGCACCCCATCAGCCCGGCCCAGGCATCCCTGGCGCTCAGGCTCCTGCCGCGACCGGGTCCCCTTGGCCTCCCTGGTCCTACTCAGCCCAGGGACCCCCATCCTCTCTTCTCATCACCTGTCATGTCTGTTCAAGACACAAGCACATTCCCAGACCACGCCCTGAGGCCCCCGTCCCCCCAGATCACGCTTTCTTACCAGCTTAAGTGATAAGGCACAGAGCTGGGACCAACCACTCCAACTCGTGCTGAGGCTCGGGCACAACTGGGGGAACTGGGCCCCAAGGGGAAAGGAAGTGGGCTCTGGCCCCACCCACCCCACCCCACCCTGCATCCTGCTGCACCCTTCTCTCCTAGAGTGAGGCCCTGAGAGAGATGATGCCTGAGGGCCTCAGGGCTCAGTTTAGGCAGGAAAGAACGTAGGGGGCCCAGAATGGGAATTCCTGCATCTTAGCTGGGGCCAGAGCTGTTGAGATAAGAATGTATGCCTGAGGATGAGGGGGCATGGGGAGCAGGGAGCGGGGTTTCCTTTGCATCTGCAGTCCCCAAGTTATTTTGTTGGGACCTGGGGGTGCATTTCCTCCCCCAAGAGCTCCTAGGAAACAGCAGGCCCCAGAGAAGCACCTGGCTCTGCCTGGGGTACTGAAAACTTTTGTAGGCTGTTGAGCCCTGGACTAAACTACAAGGAACTGGGGGTCACCACTCATCATAGGAGGTGCTTAACTAAACTGAGGCACCAGCACTCGGGAGGCTGAGTCAGGAGGATCGTTGTGAATTCAAGAGCAACCTGGGCTACAAAGTGAGTTCAAGGCCAGCCTGAACTGCATAGTGAGACCCTGTCTCAAAAGATAGGGCTGGGAATTTAGCTCAGTGGCGTAAGCACCTGCCTGGCAGGTGAGAGGTTGTGAGTTTGATCCCCAGTACAAAAAAAAAAACCTAAATTGAGGCAGTTAATCCCAGAAATTTGGGACTAGATTAGGCAGCACAATTAGATCTCCTCTCCCCTCCAAAAAAATCCAATACTGAGGATTGATCCCGGGGCCATTGCACTAAACTATATCCCCAGCCCTTTATTTTATTTTATTTTATTTTATTTTATTTTACTTTATTTTATGATCTGGCTACATCTGGGCTGAGTTTGAATTGGCAGTCCTCCTGCCTCAGCCTCCCAGGATGCTGGGGTTACCGAGATGTGCCACCAAGCCCAGCTGAGGCCTCATTAAAGAGAAGGAAGGAAGGAAAGAAAGAAGGAAGGGAGAGAGGGAAATAGCAGGCAAACTCTAAAGTTTAATTGAAAGAAATTTTATAAAACAATGTTTGTGCCGGGCGTGGTGGCGCACATCTTTAATCCCAGCACTCTGGAGGCTGAGGTAGGTGGAGCGTTGTGAGTTCAAGGCCCACTTGGGCTACAATTCGAGCGCAAGGCCGTCCTGAGCAACATAGTACGACCCTGCCTCAAAAATCTAGGGCTGGGAATTTGGCTCAGTGGCTTAAGCACCTGTCTGGCAGGCATGAGGCTGTGAGTGCGATCCCTGGTGCCGCAAAAAAAAAAAAAAAAAAAAACCCACAATGTTTGTACTCTTAAAAAATGTCAGTGTTAGGACAAAGAGAGGTTAGAGCATTGTTCCAGGTCTAGCAGTATGGAATCATATATGAGGGGGTAGGATATTATGAAGGATACTATCAAAATAATTAGCAAAATCTAAATATTGATCGTAGAGTACATATTAGTTTTGATATTAGCCTTCCTGAAGTCAAGAAGTAAATGATGACTATGAAAGGGATGACTTTTTTTTCTTAGAAAATACATATTTAAAAGTATGTAGCCAGATCATAAAATAAAGTAAAAGAAAAGAAAAGAAAAGAAAAGAAAGGGCTGGGGATATAGTTTAGTGCAATGGCCCCGGGATCAATCCTCAGTATTGGGTTTTTTTGGGGGGGAGAGGAGATCTAATTGTGCTGCCTAATCTAGTCCCAAATTTCTGGGAGTAACTGCCTCAGTTTAGGTTTTTTTTTTGTACCGGGGATCAAACTCACAACCTCTCACCTGCCAGGCAGGTGCTTACGCCACTGGGGATATAGCTCAGTGGCACAAGCACCTGCCTGGCAAGCGCAAGGTCCTGAGTTTGATTCCCAGTACCACAAAAAAAAAAAAAAAAAGTATGTAGGAGTAAGTGATCACAAGACCAGTAAATTTCCTCTTTAACTGTTTCACAGAAAACAGGCTGGGCATGATGATGCACACCTGTAAGTCTAGCTACTTAGAGGCTGAGGCAGGAGGATTGCAAGTTCACAGTCAGCCTGGACAACTTTGGGAGAGGCCCTATCTCAAAACAAAGTAAAAAGGCTGGGGATACAAACTCAGTGGTACAACACTATCCTACCATGTATAAGGCCCTGAGTACAGTCCATCTCCTGTAGAATAATAATAATAGTACCCATAATAATACTAGTAAGATAATAACATAGGAAGTACAGCGTCTATGGGAAGCTGTTCATAGGTACTGAAGTGTATTGAGTGCCCATGGCAGTGGTGGTGAACCTATGGCACACAGGCCAAAGCCAGCTGTTTGTCATTCGAAGCTCTAAAATTTTGTTGTCGCTGGTCTATGGTATTCCTGGTATTATTCTTAAGACTTTTCAATAAGTTTGAGTTTTTCAAAATAAAACAGCATGCTAAAAATCAGCAAGATTTAGAACCTGACTACTTTGCTTTGCTTTACTTCTACCCCTTGGCCCAAGCCTCCATCTTCCCTTCTGTGAACTGATCCAGTGACTCTGGTCGGTCCCTGCTAGTGTGACCTCACCCTCCTTCAGCCTGTTCCCCTCCGACAGCCAGGAGGGACTGAAGAAAGCATGATATCATCTCTCCTCAGCTAAACCCCAGCACGCTTCCCAGTCCACACAGGGCAAATATGGAAATTGGCTGCACCTGCTCTGACTCCCTCCCTATTTTTCCTATCCACTGTGCCTCTGTGCTGCCACCCAGGCCTCCATTTTGTTCCTGGAAGACTGAAAATGCCTCTGGACCTTTGCACAGCCTGTGGTGCCTGCCAGAGGCTCTTCACTCAGATACCTGAATGGTTCTCCTCTCAAGTTTTTGCTCAAATGTGAATGTGAGCTCTGTGACGTTGTGTCTGCTTACCCAGCACCTCCAGTGCCCAGAGTGCTTGGTAAACACCATGTACTCCATGATGCTTACTGATGGAAGGCTTCTCTGGTCAAGAGAAGGAAGAAGGCCTGAGGCTCAAGAAGGCCAGAGGGAGCCGGGCGGGGTGGCACACACCTTTAATCTCAGCACTCGGGAGGCTGAGGCAGGAGGATCCTTGTGAGTTCGAGACCAGCCTGGGCTACAAAGTGAGTTCAAGGCCAGCCTGAACTACATAGTGAGAGCCTATCTCAAAAAATAGGGCCAGGAATTTAGCTCAGTGGCGTAAGCACCTGCCTAGCTGGCATGAAGTTGTGAGATCAACCTCTGGTACCAAAAAAAAAAAAAGAAGAAGAAGGCCAGAGCATGGTGAGGCTCACATGAGGGCTATGGGCACTGGTGGTGCCTGGCACCAAGATGGTTGCACTGGGCTGCCAACCTGGAGGAGGCTTTTAGAGGTCATGAGAGGTCCCCATGCTGCCACTAAGACTCTAACGCTGCTCTCTCCAGGTCTCAGTTCCCCTGCAGGGCTTGCAGGGCCATTCCTAGCCAGACTCCAAGGCAGACAGGAGCTGGCAGAAGCAGGAACAGTCCAAGGCCAGTTTCATTCCCCGTGCCCTTAGGCAAGGAAGGCAGAGGTGAAAGCAGTGGAACATTTGTTTTGTGTTCCTGCCCCTCTGTTGCTTGGTACGAAAGATCCCAATTCACCTGACACGGGGAGATGGTGATTTGAGGTAAATGGGTTCCTTTGCCTAGCTTTGAATAAATTCTTTTTCCTTTTCACCAAACAAATGGCTTCCTTTTGTGACACAGAAAAATAACTCCCAACCTGTTAAACAGCAGATGTGCCGAATTTACGGACTCACAATATCAAGAGGAACAAAGTCTCAAAGCAAAGGAAGAAGTTAGGAAAGTTTTACTGCAAATAAGAATAGCTCCTGTATTTCCCGGAGGGGTCCTGAGTGGGCTGCCACTGAGCTGCTTTGTCCAAGGATGTTGTATACAGCAAAATCACAATGTGGGTACAACATGGGTCCAACTACAACCATCTTATAGGATTATAAGTTTAGCTAATTTTTTGTTTTTGTTTTTGAGACAGGGTTTCACTGTGCAATTCAGGCTAGACTTGAACACACTTTGTAGCCCAGGCTGGCCTCAAACTCAAAATGATCCTCCTGCCTCAGCCTCTCAAATGCTGAGATTACAGGTGTGTGCCACCACCCCTGGCTGGTTTACCGTTTTTGTTTGTTTGTTTGTTTTTGATACCAGGGATTGAACTCACAACCTCACACCTGCGAGGCAGGCACGTAGGCCACTGAGCTAAATCCCCAGCTGATTTACCTTATATTGATCCAATAGGGAAACAAGGCACGTAGCTAGGGGTCGATGGCGAACATCTTTAGGGATTCCTGGAAAGGGATGGGAGGACGGTCTAGACGTTTGGGTCACCCATCTATCTGTCTGAGGCTTAGGTGGGCTCACTGGACCAGGTGATGCTAATTCTAGTTTCATTTCAAGTTTCAGTTTACCTCTAGTGAGGCTTGTACGCGACTGGCTGTCGTGTCTCCATCTTGATATCTGGTTCCCTTCAAATCTGCCTCCAGCCCCAGTCTTGGTGTTTCTCCTCTTCTGCACTGACTCCCTTGAAGGCCGGATCCCTCCCTGGCTGCCTATTAATTCCTGACTTAGCTGTCTATAGTACTTTGATGTGGTCAGCACAAGCAAAAGAACCTGTCGGCATAACCTAAGGGGCCAGTGTGCACCCATGTTTGTGGCAGCATTATTCACAATGTCCAAGAAACAGAATCAACTGCAAGGGTACATCATCTGAAGAATGGCTACATTGAAACCATGTCATTTGCAAAAGCATAAATGAGCCCGGAGAATAATAAGTGAAGGGAAATAAGCCAGGCATGGAAAGGCAAGTACATGTTCTCATTCATATTTGAAAAACAAAAAATTGAGGGAACAGAAGTAGAAAGAACAGTGCCTACTGGAAGTTGGGAGGAGAGAGGAACGGGGCGAGGAGGATAGGCAGCTAGATGAGAAGAGTGAGTCCTAGCCCTTTAGGGCACAGTAGGTGACTGTAGTTAGCAATGATGTGTTGTATATTTCAAATAGCCAGAAGAACGGATTTTAGTTTGAGGGGGTTATTTTTGGTTTTCTGTTTTGTTTTATATTGAGATAGGGTCTCCCTGTGTTGATAGATATGCTAATTGTTCTGATTTACTCATTACACATTGTACACATGTATCAAAAGATTGGTCCGGGGATTTAGCTCAGTGGTATAAGGGCCTGCCTAGAAGGCATGAGGTTTTGAGTTCAATTCCTGGTACCAAAGGGAAAAAAATCACACTATATCCCATAAATATGCACAATTATTACATGTCAATTAAAAATAATTTTAAGCATTTAAAATTCAGGAACCAAGCATGGGGACTCATCCTTGTTTTCTAGCACTCTAGGAGGCTGAGGCGGGAGGATTTTAAATTCAAGGCCAATCTGGGCAACTGAGCAATTTACTGAGACCCTAAAAATAATTTTTATGTATGTATTTATTTTTATTTATTTATTTATTGTCTTTTTGAGACAGTGTCTCACTATGCAATTCAGGCTGGCCTTGAGCTCATTTTGTAGCCCAGGCTGGTCTCGAACTTGCAATGATCCTCCTGCCTCAGCCTCCTGAATGCTGGGATTACAGGCATGCACCACCACATCTGGCTAAAAATAAAATTTTAGGGCCAGGGATATAGTGTAGAGGCACAGCATCTGCCTGGCAAGTGTGAGGTCCTGAGTTTGATTCCTGGTACCAAAAAAAAAAAAAATAAATAAATAAATAAAAATACAATTTTAAAGGGCTAAAGATGTAGGTCAGTGCAAAGGGCCTGTGTTTAATTCCTACCACCACAAAGCAAGCAAACAGACTTAGAATGCAGCTCTTCATTTGCAGCTAGCCAGCCACATTTCAAGGACTCAAAAACTGCCTGTGGCCAGTGGGAATACATTAATAAAAACAAAGAATGCTTATATTTTCTTAGATATTCCAGATCAGTGCTCTCTGCTCAGAGTTTGAGTTTACGAAAGTATTTCTCCTCTTCCCCTTTTAAGATTATATAAATATTGTTCCATGCACAGCCAATAATTTCCAATGATTATTTATCCTTGCTGACCCATCTTTTCATTTCTTCACAGAATTTCTGATAGGTTTTCCTAATTTCTCAGTCCTGGGTGGCCCATCTCCTCCCTTACTGTTCCCTGTTGCTACACAGCTTCATCTGGGGACCAGTGGCTGCTTCTCCCCAGGTGAATCTCCTGTCTGCCGCACCCCGTGTCTCCCTCTTGCAGGGCTCATCCCCTCAGTTTTGCTCAGTGCATCCTCAAGTCGCTTCCTAAGATAGTGACCTTCATAAGAAGTGGGCAAACTTTCTAAGTATTCTCACATTCAAATATCTTTATTTTAGGGCGGGGAATTTGGCTCAGTGGCTTAAGCGCCTGTCTGGCAGGTGCGAGGTTATGAATTCAACCCCTGGTGCCACAAAACAAAATATCTGTATTTTATTTTCACATGTGATTGATAAAGAATTCTATGCTACTTGTTTTTCCTTGCAATTTAGAAAACATTGTTTCATTTTCTTGTAGGATATAGATACGTGATTTTGCTGATGAAAAGTCTGATGTCAATCAGAGAGTTTTTCTTTAAAAGAAAGAAAGAAATTAGAGCTGAGGGTATAACTCGGTGGTAGAGCACTTGCCTAGCCTGCCCTTGGATACCAAAAAAAAAAACAAACAAACAAAAAAAAAAAAAACAACAAAAAAGTTCAGCCTTCAATTTGGAAAGTCTTATTCTAGAACCAAAAGACGTAATTAGCCATTTTTGTTTTCTTTAGTTCCTTTTCTGGTGCTAGAAATCAAACCCAGGGCCTCACATATTTACTAGGCAAATTACCACTGGGCTCCACCCGCAGTTCCTCAATCAGCCCAAAGTATGACAAGGTTCAAAGAAACCCTGCGATGTGGGTGGAAAGCACCAAAGTAAACCAACGCATTATCCATCCTGCCTCCATCCTTCCTCACAGAGCCTCAGTTTGTGCAGACCCCCACTCCGCACACATCGGGGATGCTGACCCTCCTTCACCATCTGGAGGAAGTGTGACTGATCTAAAGCTGCCACATCCCCCTGCCTATGAAGGGCGTGTTTCCCAGGAAAAGAAGCCCCTTAGAAAATCCCTCCTTGCTGGGCATGATAGCATAAGCCTGCAGTCCCTGCACTTGGGAGGCTGAGGCAGGAAGACCATTGTGAGTTTGAGTTCGAGGCCAGCCTGGGCTACAAAGTGAGTTCAAGGCCAGCCTAAACGGCATAGTGAAACCCTGTCTCAGAAAGACCAAAAACAGCCGGGCGTGGTGGCGCACACCTTTAATCCCAGCACTCGGGAGGCTGAGGTAGGCGGAGCGTTGTGGGTTCGAGGCCGGCTTGGGCTACAACGCGAGCACAAGGCCGGCCTGAGCTACACAGTGCGACCCTGCCTCGAAAAAACCCGGGCCGGGAGTTTGGCTCAGTGCCTTAAGCGCCTGCCCTGGCAGGCGCGAGGTTGTGAGTTCAATCCCCGGTGCCGCAAAAAAAAAAAAAAAAAAAAAAAAAAAAAAGAAAGACCAAAAACAAACAAACAAACAAACAAACAAACAAAAAACAAGCAAGCAAGCAAGAAGAAAGAAAAAAGAAAGTCTCTCCTTACTTTTAAAAGAGAACCAGGGACAGTGGCTTCTTCTCCAGCAGACATAACTAAGAACACATCCTACACCTCTGAGAGGAACTGGGCCCAGTGTGATGACAACACTGTGGGTGAAAGAGCAAGGAGACAAGGAGCAAAGAATAATTAAGCCACTGAAATGTCAATTAATGGCCCTGAATCCCATCCCACCCACTTTTTTTTTTTTTCAAGCACTGGGAATTGAACTCACAACCTCGCACCTGCCAGACAGGGGTTAAGCCACTGAGCCAAACTGCCAGCCTAGTTTTTTTGAGGCAGGGCCGCACTATGTAGCTCAGGCCAGCCTTGTGCTCACGTTGTAGCCCAAGCCAGTCTCGAACTCACAATGGCATGCACCACCATGCCCAGCTCCCACCCACTTTTGATGGAGATTTAGCTCTGGACCTTCACATTGAATTTACATCCCAGCCTTTTTTATTTTTTAAACTTTTAAAACTGTTATCTTGAGCCTTTAATCCCAGCACTTGGGAGGCTGAGGTAGGAAGAGCATTGTGAGTTCAAGGCTGGCTTGGGCTACACAGTATGACCCTGCCTCAAAAAACCAGGGCTGGGAGTTTGGCTTAGTGACTTAAGCGCCTGTCTGACAGGTTCGAGGTTGTGAGTTCAATCCCCGGTGCCACAAAAAAAAAAAAAAAAAAAAAGTGCTATCAAGAAGAAATAATCAGAGTATCAGATCGAATTCTTAGAAATAAAAACCATGATATTCAATGACTAAAAGTGTTGGAACAAAAAGTCATGTAACTATCCTGGAAAATGGAACCCCCCAAAGAGTGGAGATGAGAAAAAACATGAGACTGCATTATTCCTGGTAAACCTAGGCCACGGAGACAGAAAGGCCCAGGCAGGAAACCACCAACAGAGTATAGAGACAACCTACAGAATTGGAAAAAATTTTGCAAGCTACTCCTCGAAGGACTAATATCTATAATATGTAAAGAACTAAAAAAAAAAAAAAAAAAAAAATATATATATATATATATATATATATATTAGAACCCCAAGTTTAAAGACCCCATCAAAATATGGGCATCTAACCAGGCATGGTGGTACACATCTTCAATCCCAGCACTCGGAAGGCTGAGGCAGGAGGATCCTTGTGAGTTCGAGACCAGCCTGGACTACAAAGTGAAAATTAGTGTTACTGCTATGGAAATCATTATGGAGATTCCTCAAAAAACTAAAAAAAAAAAAAAAATCAACCAACTAAAACTAGAAATTCCATTTGACCAGTTATTCTCTTTGTAGGTATATTCCCAAAAGAGTTAAAGACACCATATTACAGCCGGATGTGATGGCACACGCCTGTGATCCTAGCACTCGGGAGGCTGAGGCAGGAGGAATGCCATGAGACTAGGCCAGCCTGGGCTACATAAGCAAGTTCAAGGCCAACCTGCACTACATAGTGAGACCCTGCTTCAAAACACAAAAACAAAAAAAAAGGAGGGGGGACGAATTGGGATGTGTCATGTACATGTAACAATTTCCCACAATGAAAGTAATCATTGTACCTTGCAAATATGTGCTAATAAAGATTTTTAAAAGACATAAAACATAAAAAGGGCTCAGTGCAAAAGCCCTGAGTTCAATCCCCAGTACTTGGTGAAGGACAGGAAAGAAGGAAGGAAGGAAGAAAGGAAGGAAGGAAAAAAAGGATGGAAAGAAGGAAGGAAGGGGAGTGGTCCTCAGAGAAAACCAATGTGTTTCTGTCACTTAAATTTTGAACACACTTCACACCAGCAACACCTTGGTTGTAACGCAGGATGGGCAACATGGCCTGGCGTGGGAGTCAGACGCTGCCCCACCTGAAGGCCGCCACCCCTCCTCATCTGTGCACCCTTGGAAACTTCTCTGTGTCTCAGTTTCACTACCTTTAACATGAGAACAGTGTCTACCTTATGACATTATTAACTTGTTCATTAATTCCACACATATTTGGAACATCAACTATGTGTCATAGGATTGTGGGAATGAATCAAATAAAGCCACGTCACATGTCCTCCTGGAGGTGATTTCCTGCTGAGACAAACTTTTATTTTTGGTACCAGGGATTGAACTCAAGACCTCGCGCTTGAGACAGACTTTAAACAAACACCTACTCTGAGTCCATGGAGAAGGTGACTGCTGAGCAGGACCCCAAGGGAAGGGAGGGAGCTACCCATGCAGGGACTTGCGGAGGGGCAATTCCTGAGGAAGACAGAGCCATTCCAAGCTCCTAAAACTAGACCATGCTTGGAGAGCCCTGGGAAGGCCAGAGAGGCCAGCATGGCTGGAGTCGATGGCAGGAAGAGAGCGAGAGGGGAGGTCAGGAGGAGACAACCAGGCTAGGCCTGGCTTCAGGGCATCAGAACCTCCACTACAGAAGTTCACTTTGTGACAGATCCCCCAGGCTGCCATGGAGAGGACAGGCCTTGCGGAACAGAGAAGGAGCAGGGAGACCAGCGAGGAGGCTACTACGGCCATTTGGGTGAACCATGAGGAGGTCTGAAGGGGCTGATGGGAAATATTGACAGAAGTGGCCAGATGATGAATATTTTTTTTCAATGCTGGGGATGGAACCCTGCAGTTTCATGCATACAAACCAAGTACTCTACCACTGAGCTACAACTCCAGCCTTGTTTTTTCATTGAGACAGGGTCTTGCTAAGTCACTAAGTTGCTGAGGCTGGCCTTGATCTTTGATCCTCCTGCCTCAGCCCACTGAGTAACTGGGATTACAGACATGTGCCACCATGCCCAACCTGAATATCTTTTGAAGGTAAAACGAAGTAGGGTTTCTTAACAAGTTGGATATGGGGGTGTGAGCAAGAGAAAGGACGAAGAACACTATCAAGGTTTTTGACCAGATGCTGTAGGAGCAAAACTGCTCTTTTCTGATATGGAAAGGCTGCAGGAGCAGCAGGTTGGAGGGAGAAGATAGAGTTCATCTAGGGATATGTTAAGTTTGATAGGCTCCTTTTGTGCCCTTTCTGATGTTGGCATCAAACCCAGGGCTTGTGTGTGCTGGGCGAGTGCTCCATCCCATGCTACACCCAAGGCCCTGATAGAGCCCTCAGATCACACCACAACAGGCCCCCTCTAGTCCAAAAAAATATCAAGACAGGTGTCACCAGCTGCTTGTCTTTGTCCTATCTCTAGGTAATGGTGCTGCCCTCCCCAACCCTGCTACAAGGTTAAACAAAACAAAACAAAATCAGTGAAATTACCCAACTCACAACGAATTGCATAAAGTTTAATTTTTTTTTCCTAGTTCATCCTTCAAGACCTCAGCGAACATCCCTCAGAAGTCCCATTGTAGCAGGAAAATTCCCAAGCCAAGCCAAACCAAGCCAAACCAAACCTAAAGGAAGACTCTTTGCACCAAGGAGATAAGAAGGCAGCGTTTAATCTTTACACCAGCGGACTGTTGGAGTTCACGCCAATGGACTGTTGCAGGATAATTCCTGAAAGGCAACAGCCCTGAATTTAGGAAAAATTTAGTTTACATAGAATTTAGAAGTGGGAGGTACAAGGCAAGTGACAAAACGTTACATGATTGGTTACATACATTGAGTCGTGTATTGACAGGCAGGCTAGTCTTAAAACAATAGAGACATTCCGGGAATAAGGGGAGGGGGCCTTTACAGAGTGAGTATAACATAGAAACGCTCTGGGGAGAGGGGCCCTTGAATGAAGCCAGGGTGCCTTAAGGTACAGACAATCACTCTGCTCCTCAGAGATCTGCAGCTGGGCTGTAGACACCGTCAAGGTCAACTGAATTCAGCAGCAACAGCAGAACAGAAACTTGGTCAGAGAGTTCTAACTGATCATGAAATATCTATAAGCTTGCTATCTTATAAATGCGTTCCTTCATTATAATTATGCCCCAACACCATGAGCCTCTGGGTCCCCCCCTCCACCGCTGGCCCACATGTCTGCTTGGTCTCTGTGTCTCACTTAGGAAGTAGTTTCAGTCAGCGGGGTCAGAGCTACTGGGTTCAAAGGTCCTCCGGGACTCATCGCCCTACCCCAGGCCTATTCTCTGCCCTGCAAGCTCCTCACCCTTTGGCTTCCACTGGGATTCAGCTCAAGAGATGACTCACTGGAGACCAGAGGGAGAGAGGAGAGCCAGGACATCCCTTCCCAGCTCCGCTCCTGTGTTTGGTCACACCTCGGACCATGGCCTTGCCCTCCTGCATGACCACAGCATCTGTCACATGCTCCCCTCTGGACGTCTCCATCTTTCACAGGGACACTATCTCATCAGCTTCCCGCTTCAGGTCGAAGCAGGAGCAGCTCCCTGCAGCCTGCCTTGTGGTTCTCCTGGCCTCACGCATCCTTACCAGCAGTCCCTGTATGAAGCCTGTAGAACTTCACTTTCCAATACCATAACCACAGCCTATTTCAATGTCATCAGCTTAAGTCTAAGCATCTACAAAAGCAAATTGAAATGCTACAGTCACTTGGGAAAACAGTTGGCAGTAGCTCAGAATGCTAAACTCAAATTTGCCTTAGAGCAATCCCACTCCTATGGAGACACCCAAGAGAATTAAAAACTTGTATATATGCAGACATGTGTATACAAGTGTCCATAGCCCCATTCATTATCAATGCCACACAGTAGATACAACCCATGTACCTACCAACTGATGAATGGACATCAGTCAGTAGTTGGAAGGACTGAGACATGTTGCAGGCATGGATGAAGCTTGAAGCTTATGCTAAACCAGAGGAGCCAGTTACAAAGGAGCATGTATTATATCATAATCCCAGCACTGGGGAGGCTGAGGCAGGAGGATTGCCACTGAGTTGGATTCCAGCCTGGGCTACATAGTGAGTTCGAAGCCACCCTGAATTATAGTCTGAGACCCTGTCAGAAGAAGAAGGAGGAGGAGGAGGAAGAGGAGGAGGAGGAAAAGGAAATTCTTATTATTCTTATTATTGATTTGGGAGACCTGTGCGCTTCGGACATTTTTTTTTTTTTTTTGGTACTGGGGATCGAACTTACAACCTCACACTTGCCAGGCAGGAGTTTGTGCCACTGAGCTAGATCCCCAGCCCAGGACTTATGTTTTTTGAGACAGGGTCTCACTATGTTGCCAGGCTGACCTCAAACTTGTAGTGATCCTCCTGCCTCAGGCTCCCAAGTCTCAAACGATGATTTTCACCTAAACACCCTAATATGAGTCTGCAGTCTGCCTTGTTTCCACTGAGGCACAAAAGCACAAAAGCAGCACTCCCTACATCTTCCCAAGGCAGGGAAGAGGGCCTCAGTGGAGTAGTTTGGTGTGGTTTTGTTGTTGTTGTTGTTGTTGTTGTTGTTTTGGTACCAGGGATCAAACTCACAACCTTGTGCCTGCCAGACAGGTGCTTAGGCCGCTGAGCTAAACCCATGGCCCTATTTTTTTGAGACAAGGTTTCACTATGTAGTTCAGGCTGGCCTTAAACTCACTTTGTAGCCCAGACTGGTCTCAAATTTACAACGATCCTCCTGCCTCAGCCTCCCCAGTGCTGGAATTAAAGGCCTGTGCCACCTCGCCCGGCTACAGTGGGGCAGTTTAAACTCTGTGTTCTGGGCGAAGAAAGAAATGGAACTGAAGAGGGAGACGGAAAGGCACCAGTTGCGTTGGGGCTAGAGTCTGGATAAGGAAGGAAAGGTGGGGAGCAGGCTGGGTTCCACACTCACAGCGTCTGGGGCAGGAGGAGGCTTGGTGAGACCCCATATAATTCAGTCCTCAATTTGTCCTGGGGCCTCAGGCTCCCATTGTCAATTTCTTCTCTTGGCTGTCATCTCTCTGCTGAGACTGGGGTTCCAAGCTGGCCTGGCCCATCTCACAGCTGTCTGCCACCCCAATCTTTTTCTAGGCCCTTTTTTTTTTTTTTTTGCTGCACCGGGGATCGAACTCACAACCTCGCGCCTGCCAGGGCAGGCGCTTAAACTGATGAGCCAAACTCCCAGCCCTAGTTTTTTGAGGCAGGGTCGCACTATGTAGCTCAGGCCAGCCTTGCGCTCACGTTGTAGCCCAAGCTGACCTCGAACTCACAACGCTCCACCTACCTCAGCCTCCCGAGTGCTGGGATTAAAGGCATACGCCACCACGCCCGGCTTT
>RJWM01012268.1:0-33009 GCA_004363535.1 Dasyprocta punctata | reverse complement strand
GAGAGAAACTCCCAAGAAGGAGCTTTATGGACATGAACAGCCAGACTGAGGCAAGCCCAAAAGGGCCATGAAGCAGCCCCTGGCTTCTGGCCATCAGCACAGCCAAAACCCTAGTGCATACCCAGGTTTTTATTGGGAATGGGGAAACTGGTCGAAAAGCGGCCTCCAACCAAAAAGTGGCCCAAGGCAGCTGAGGCCTCCCCCGCCCAAAGTCCAGGAAAGTAGGGGCTGCCAAATCGGGTACGCAGCAGGCTCAGGTGTAGAGGTCAAAGTCAATGCGTTTGGAGTTGTAGAATTGACCACCAGGAGGGTCCAGCTTCCGGCAATAAACACCATCTGGGAAGTAGCCTTCACTCACCCAGGTCTGCAGGAAGAGAGGGCGGAAGTGGAGAAGGATGATGGGAAACAGGGAAGGACAAGGTGAGACAGAAGCAAGCAGAAAGGGGCTTACCTGCATCTGGGCGCTGGTGAAGGGTCCATACAGCTCGGCATCCCCTGTGTTCTCCCACTTATATTCCCACATCACATCCACCAAACCATCACCTGGTAACTCTGTTTCTACAATAACAGATATATAAATATATATCTGTTAAAATACAGTTAAGGTAGTTACAAAAAATAAAATAACAGACAAAGCCATTTGGGCCTCAAGGGCCCTGCCTCCTTCCAACAACATCCCTCCTTTGGCCTCCAAGCTCACCTCCTCTCTGAGCAGGTGTCGGGGTCTCCAGCTCCCCCTCTGCTACTTCCTCAGCAAACATATCCAGGGAGGGTGGAGGTGTAGGATCATGGGGTCCCTGGGTTCGGCAGCCCAAACCCTTTAGCCGCATAGCCAACCGCTCCCTTGTTTCCTGGTATACACCAAGGTTGCCTCGCGCCACCATTTGGTCGGCCAACCCAGAGAGCCGGTCTAGGCGCTGGGGGGAACTGGGCCGCCGAGGCCCCTTGCTACCCTCTTTGCCCGCTCCTCGGGCCCCCAGACGCCTCAGTGCTCCAGCTACTGTCTCCCTCGGCAATAGGAGCTCCACAAGTCCCTCTAGGAGGGCTTGGGCACTCATTGGTGTCTGGCCCAAGCTGTCCTCCTCCTCCTCCTCTGAAGTATGACGCTGATCAGGTGGCCGCTCCCTGATCTTCACCTGTATTGGGAGGATAGGAGAATTATTTCCTTCAAACGGGTACAGGGACCCAGGCCCAGCACCCGCCACCCCCTATGCTTCAGCCATGCCAGGTCCAGGCCACACCCAGTCAATGTTGTCCAACCAGCTGTCTCGGATCTGAGCATCCCGGTTCAGGAAGTAGTTGCCATCAGCATCAAAGTGGCCTTCCTCCATCTCTTCCTGAAGGTTGAAGGGTGTAATTCGCACACCCCCCTCACTGGGAAGTGTGGCTGCTTCCTGACCTGCAAACATATGGAAAAGAGACAGGAGCCTCCCCTGCTCCACACCCCAAGAGCCCCTACTAATCCCTCCCACAGAGCAATGTGTGAGTGCAGCTCACCTTCTACATCCTCTGAGGCCAAGATGTCATATTTACTGGATCCCTCCTCCTCATCCTCCTCCTCCTCATCACTGTCCAAAGAGTGTTTGCCTTTGAAGCGGCTCCCAGGACCCCCAGCCACAGGGTCTACCAACTGTGCACAGAAACCAGCAAATAAGAAATTCAAACCATAGCTACTTCCCAAAATACTTCCTTTTTTTTGAGACAAGGTCTCACTATGCAGTTCAGGCTGGCCTCAAACTCACAGTGATCTTCCTGCCTCAGCCTCCTGAGTGCTGGGATTACATCTGTGCACCAGCACACCCAGTTCCAAAATACTTCAGGATATAAACCCAAACTAAAAATGTTTCAAATCCCATTCTTCAGAAAAAAACCCTAACCCTTTCTTTGCCCTGCCCCTCTTCCTCTTCAAAGCTTCCAGGTTCTTTCCCCTCACTCACCACAAAATTAAGAAGTCTACCCTCACCTTTTTCTTGGGAACACTGACTTCATCCTCATCATCCTCATCTCCCACGCCTTGGAAGGTCACTTTCCTCTTTGGCATGATTGGACAGAGAAGTCTTCCCCACGCTGAGTGCAGGAAAAGGATGCAGAGTAAAGAAACTGGGTGAGAAGGGGACTCATGAGAGAGGGCCGCTGGGGTAGTTTGGGAGAGGAGAGAGCACAGAATCAGGGGTTGAAAAGGGCAGCTGGGGGACGTCTGTACACCCTCCGCACTGATTCTGGCATCAGAGTTAATGAAGTGAGGACAGTGCGGTGGAAGCGCGAAGGATTCTCCAAGTTGACTTCCAACCTGGACGAAACGCTTCCCCACGTGATCACCTCCATACGCGCTAGAGCGACAGGGCTCCGCTGGCTGACACCCGCTCCCCAACCCCAGCGCCCTCAGAGCTCGCAAGGCCGGGCGGTTCTAGGACCTGGCGCCCTAGCCGCGCCGCTCCTCCCCACGCAAAGTCATAATTCAATGTGGTGACCCGCCCAACTGTCCCGGGCTTTGTGGTCAAATTAGGGGACAAAAGGGCCTCAGAGATCTAGGCACCCCCATTCGCGTGCGCTCACCTGGGGATCCAGGGAGAGGCGGGGAAGAAAGGGAAAGACGCTTTCCCCAGTGCTAAATCCGGGGCATCAGACTATCATCACCCGGAAGAGCACTACGAAGGCGCTAGAGAGGCCGGAAGAAGTCTATGGAAGGCGCCGGGCAAGCCGGAAGTGGCTTCATTCCTGCCGGAAGACTAACTACGGGAACGGGCGGAAGTACACTAGACCGAGTGAAGACCTTCTCCCTGGCCAGAAGTGACGTAAGCGCTGAGCTACAGAGACCAGAAGAGTGGCGTAAGAAGGCGTAGACCCCGACCTGACGCTAGACGACCGGAAGTAGCTATGTTTCCTCGTACTACATTAAAGGCTCTGGAGGAACTTGGCGCGCACAGTACTTAAAAGGGGCGTCTAAACCGGGCGTGGTGGCCCTCGCCTCTAATCCCAGCACTTGGGAGGCTGAGGCAGGAGAATCGCTGCGAGTCCGTGACCAGCCTGGACTACATAGCTTTCAGGAAGAGCCTGAACTACAAAGCGAGATAGTATCTTTAAAGAAAAAAGGAGCGGGGGAGTACGCCTAGGGCCGGGACAGAAGGGCAGAGTCCTTGCCGGGCCAGTGGTTTTCCTGCCGGCTTTACAGGTAGAAATCGAGGCGCCCTACCCCAGGATTGGCGAAGGGCTTGGAGCCCCTCTCACCATTTCATTAGCAGTCTTGCTTTCCTGCTCCAGTCAAGTTGCCAGCCCTCTGCTAGTCCGACAAGTGAAGCCCTGCCTTCCTGATGGCCCACCGGGCGGGGATGGGGGAACTGACATTATCTAGGGCGTTTTCCGAAACTAGCTCCCTTTAGGACCCAGGGGAGGTTGTTTGCGCAGCGCATACTCCTAGACTGGTTCCCGTTTTCTGAGGCTAGAGAGCCATCACTGGAGAGGTGGCATTAGCACCGGTGCCCAGTATCCAGACCAGAAACCCTTTGCAACCTGCACTCAGGTAGGCATTTCAGAGGGCAACAGTGCCTCTCGAACTACAGCTGCAGGATGATGCCCAACTCCTTAGTAAACCGGACCCAATGTCCCCTGCCCGTGATGCGGTCTGGCCCGGGCACAGGTGGGAGGGATCGAGGGATGATCCTGGCTCGGAACTCTACCTGTAGCTCTTGAGGACACTTGGAGTCTGAACTTCCCTGGGCCAAGACTGCCCAGATGGAGCCTACAGAAGCTCTAAGAGGGTAGCAGGGTGTTCCCCTCACCCTCAACCAGATGGACCACTTCTCTCCCTCCCCAGGTTTTCTTCCCATATTGGACCACCATGAAACTGCACCAAAAATCCGTGCTCAGTTTCTTTCATGCGTACAGAACACAAGCGCCAGACCAGGAGGGCATCTTGCTGAAGAAAGGAGCCAGAAACACCAGCTACCAGCGCCGTTGGTTTATCCTTCGAGGAAACCTCCTCTTTTATCTGGAACACCAGGCTGACCACATCCCCCTGGGGCTCATTCTGTTGGAGAACTGCCAAGTGGAGCCCCCCTGTAAGGCCACAGAACCCTATGCCTTCACCATCCGGACCCCTGGGCTGGAGGGCACAGGTGGGCGGGCCTACAAGCTGGCTGCAGAAAACCAGGAAGAGCTGAGGGCTTGGCTGTGGGCACTGGCAGGGGTGAGCTGGAGGCGGCTGGCTGTGCTGCTGCACCCTTTGGAAGCCCAGTACCGGGAGCTGTGCCAAGTGGCTGGCCAAGAGCCCAGCTCACCCCCAGGGGATGGTGACTTTCTAGCCACTCTCAGTCCCAGGAGCTTCCAAGAGTTGCATGAGCAGTTTGGGAAGGAGATCCGGGTACTGCTGGCAGTGAATAGAGGGCTCAAAGGGGCCAGTGACAGTGGAGGCAGCAGATCCCTGGCAAAGACGGAACAACAGTTCAACTAGTGATTGTTGATGAGTGACAGAGATGGACAGCCGGGCACAGTGCCATACACGTTTTCCCAGCAGGAGGAACAAGAGTTTGAGGCCAGCCTGAGCTACACAGCAAGACCCTGTCTCAATGCCCATCCCCCACCAAAAAAAAAAAAAAAGACAAGAGAGACCAAGAACTGAGATCATTTACCTACCACAATCATCAGACTGCTTCAATAGAGACCCAGCTCCTGGCTCTCTCCCTCCCCAGTTCTTACCCCCAAAGCCCCCTCATCAAATAACAAAGCAGGAGACAGGCCCAGATATAATAGCAGGTTCTTTTTCCGGTTCCTCAAAGCGCCACACGGGATGGGGGCTGAGACAGAAGAGAATGTAAACATTGGGTTCCACCCCTGGAGCTCAAGAAAAGACTCCTTACTCAGAGAGGGGCCTGAGGGTTGAAAGGAACAAGATGAAAGGTAAGGGTGTTGGTGAGACAAAGCAGAGGAGGCCTGAGAATACAGAGCAAGATGGATGAGGAAGGCGACCAGGCAGAGGATGGGAAAGGAAGTGGGGCACATTTCCTATTTCAGTGCATGTCCCCTTAAATAAATCGGAGTGCAGGAACACTGGAAGGAGAATCAAGACAGACAACAGAGCAAGCACCCCCACCACGGGCCAGCCTGGTCCTCTGTACATAATTACAACACAGAGCTGTCCAGAAGTAGGTCAAGGAAAGCCTTAGCCCTCACAGGGCGGGGGACAGGAAGGGCTGAAGAAGGGAAAAGGAACCCAGCTCCACCTGTGGATAAGGGGAACCACTGGAGTGTAAGAATCTGCAAACTGCCCATTGCCAGGAGTCACCTGGTGACAAGAGGCCAGTCAGGACAGCACCTGGGAGGGGACCCCAGTGAGAACTGGCAGGAATAACAGATACCCTCACTGGAGGCAAGAGGCTCCAGAGTCAGTCACAGCTGCCCCATGCACTGTGGCTGTCCTGGCCGTGCAGGGAGCAGCAGCTGGCAAGGAGATGGGGAATCGAGCCACTTTCCTCAGAAAGAAGGACAGCAGCCTGCCAGGGAGCACCCTGGGCCAGGCCTGTTCTTGGCTGAGGGCAAAGAGGAGGCCATGCAGTCCAGACCCAGGCAGAGGTCAGAAGTAAGCGTCTTGCCGGGCCTCAGCTGCTGAAGATCTGTCTCCACCATCATGGGGTGCCGGAGGCCCATCTGCCTTTCGACGCAAGGAAAGCTTCCGGCCTTGCCCCTTCTTCTCCTGCTTCTGCCGCTCCTTCTCCTGCTTCTGCCGTTCTTTCTCTTGCTTCTGCCGTTCTTTCTCTTGCCTCTCCCACTCTTTCTCCTGCTTCTGCCGCTCCTTTGCCCGCTCTTTCTCCTGTTTCTGCCGCTCCTTCTCCTGCCGCCGGGTCTCCTTGCTGGAACCTAGAGGGGTGCTGTTGCCAGTAGGTGAGGGCAGGGATGGGTGCAGTCCCTCAGCAGTAACCACGGGCCCTGGAGCAGGACCAGCACTGGCTCTGCGGGCAGGAGGGGGTGGAGAGGGGATCCCTCCAGCTGCCCGAGAGCTTCGGCTTTTAAGCCCAGAGAGGCTGAGGAGGCTGGAGGAGGGGCCGAGGGGTGGCTGCTGCCGCCTTCGCTCTTCATGAATAGCTCGGGAGCCATGCAGTCGCCGTGAGGGCCGATACTGTAGTTCTCCCCGGGTTTCCCGCCACTTCTTCAGCTGAGCTGCATTCTCTCGCTCAATCAGGGCCTCTGTCACTGGAAGGTTGGTTACCTAGACAGACAGGAAACAGGTACCACAATGAAGAGCACAAGAATGGGCTGAAGCAGGTAGGGGGTGGCCCAAGGCCTACCTCATGTACCAGGAAGTCCTCCTGCATGCACTGTTGGGGCAGGTTTCGCAGCTGCTCCATGGTTTCATACATGCCTTGGCAGGAACGCAGCTTCTCCACTGACCCCAGTGTGTGTCGCAGCAAGACCAGGGCCACCCGGAAGATGATCTTAACACCTGCAGGGTTGGACCGGGGAGCATGGGAGGATCAATCCTGAGATCCTAAGCCCATCCCAATCTGGTGGGGCCCATAGCCCCTGTCCCTCCGATTGCTAACCTTACAGATGAGGAAACAGACCTCAGGAAGAGAAATGAGTTCCTATGGGCTTCAGGTTGCCTGGGAGAGCAGCCTCTAGGTTGATGGCTGAACTAAGAGCAGGCCTGTTTTTTTAAGCTGTGGGTTGCTTAACAGTGAAGCTCTAACTCAAGAAATACTTCTTGTCCATGAACACCTCGCCTTCGTGGCCCAGGGCACAGAAATACCTTCACAGAAAAACATGTCCCAGACACGCAGCACTGAGGCCCAGGGCAGGGTGCGGGCGAAGATGCACATGAACCATTCTGTCATGTAGAGCACGGGGTCAATGCGCTGCCGCCGCAGGTGCCGATGTGCCAGCGGGGAAGCACGGCGCAAGAGTGCAAAAAAAATTTCTCCATCCAGCTGAATGGCCTCCTGGAAGTGGGAAGAGTTATGAGAAGAGTCATGAGAAGAGGACTTGGGCCTTCTATGGAGGCCTTGCAGTAGAATCACCTGTCACTGGGGATCCTCACCTCTGTGGGGAGAGCCCCAGAGGAGAGGGACAGAAGGGCCAGGGTGGGGTGGGGCAAATATTCCCTTGCAGCCTTGGAAATGTCACAGCCCCAGTGCACCCAAACCACACACTCACCAGCCCTGCACTGTAGTAACCTGGGAGGTACTTGTCACAGATCTGTACCAGGCACCAAAAGGCTTGCTGAGAAGGGCAAGAACAAGGAGGGGGTGGGGCCTGAGAAGCAGGGAGTGGGCAGCTCCCCCATCGCCACTGTAGGCCAAGATCCTCCCACCTCCTCACCCACCCAGGACCATGTGTGCTGACCTCAGCAGGCATGTGCATGAGCAGCACTGCAGCCACGGGGGCCTGGGCCTGGCAATAGCCCTCATCAGGCCGGTAGATGGTGTAGGCCTTCAGGATGCGGTATAGGTCCTGCTGCCTGTGGAATTGTGGAAGATGGAAAATGCAGGAGTTGGGAACACTCTGTCTCAAACCAAATGTGCCCTCACAAAGCCCAGCCAGATCTCACCTACATCCAATACCAAATTAATGCAAGTATTACTACCATACTCCTCCATCTATCTTCACAATCCTGCCTCTCAAGCTTAAACCAAAGGTACAGTGTACAGTCGAAGGATCACAGGCCCTGGCCTTTCACCCTTTCCTTAGCACAGGCCACACTCTTGCCAGCCTTCGTCTGCCACTAGTCCATAAACATTCAAGGTCATATTCTCCAGGGAGCTTTCACTATTCTCCAAAGCAACCCTCCTGTAACACTCTGAATGTTTTTATCACCCCAGAGCGGCAGCTCTCCAGGGCAGGGCCTGCCTTACTGGTCTCATTAGATTTCATCAGCTGTGACTGCCACATTCAGAGGGTCCAAGATCATGATGCAGGCTTGGAAGCCAGCTACACCTCAGACCTTTCTCGTCTCTGCATCCAATCTCTGTCTTAGACCCGCTCTTCTTCCCTGTTACTGCTGGGACTTCCATCCACTCAGTCCCACATCAGAAATAGTCTTCCTCATTCCTCTGGGCTAATTGCGCTATATCCTGAATTCCATTCATGTCTGTTCTCTCTACCTCCACAGCTACTTTCAGCTCTGACCTCCAGCTCTTGCCCAGAAAAACATAACCGCCCAGATCCTCTGCCTGCCTCCAGTCTCACACATATTGCTGTAATAGCTTTGCCCCAAATCCAATCAAATGTGATCATCTGAGCCTTGTCTGGATACCACTCCTACTATTATTTGCGTAATACTTTTTTCTCCCTTTTATAAAAGCATCCTTGAAATGACAGGTTTGCTATGCTGGTTATTTTACCTAGTACATATTAAAATAAACATGTAACTTCCACAAGCTCCCACGCTACATCCACCCACCTGCCTGCGTCTGTGTCCCTGCCTTCTCTCCCGTTGCTATGGGTGAACTGTCTGTGATACTGGCAAAGTTGAATTCTCCCCACCCCCTTTTCTTTTTTTAGTACCAGGAATTGAACTCAAGACCTTGCATTTGCCAGGCAGGTGCTTATGCCACTGAGCTGTATCCCTGGCCCCAAAGTTGAATTCTGAATCCCTTGTCCACTCACCAACACAGGTGAGTAATTCAGCAATTCTGCCATCTTTCCTGCCTCACTGATTTTTCTCTCTCTACCAGATCATTCCCATCAACACATCAACAACATGCTGTTACTTCTTGTCTAAAAATATGTCCCTTGACCCCACACTCCCCTCCAAATAGCACACTTTTTCCTTACCTAGTCAACAAAACAACTCCAGAGTATGCATTCACTGACTTAAATATCCTTACTCCTATTCTCTAGGCAGGCTTTTTACCCAGCATGCCAGGCAAACTGCTTTTTTCAAGTTACTAATGACCTCTGCAGTGAATCCAGAGGTCAGTTTTCAGGTTTGCCTTACCTGAGCCCTCAGCCACACTTCTACTACTGACCTTTGAAACCCTTCACTTCGCTTCTAGGATCACATTCTCCTCATCTTTCTGCTACCTCCCTATAGACTCATTCCAATCTCTTCCATCAATTCTTCCTCAGTTTCCCATTCTCAAAGCACCAGAGGTTCAGGGCTCAGTCCCTAGACATCTTCCTTTTGTATCTATATTTGCTGTCTTGGGGATCTCATCCAGTACCATGGGTCAAGTCCCTCTATAAGTTGACACTCTTTCAATTTCCAATTCATCTCCAATTTAAACTTCTGCCCAGAGTCGGGCATGGTGGCACATGCCTTTAATCCCAGCACTCAGGAGGCTGAGGTAGGAGGAGCGTTGTGAGTTCGAGGCCGGCTTGGGCTACAACGCCAGCGTAAGGCCAGCCTGAGCTACATAGTGCGACCCTGCCTCAAAAAACCAGGGCCGGGAGTTTGGCTCAGTGGTTTAAGCGCCTGCCCTGGCAGGTGTGAGGTTTGTGAGTTTGATCCCCACTGCCACAAAAAAAAAAAAAAAAAAAAAAAACTAGGGCCAGGAGTTTGGCTCAGTGGCTTAAGCGCCTGTCTGGCAGGCGCGAGGTTGTGAGTTTGATCCCCGGTGCCACAAAAAAAGAAAAAAATTAATTAAATTTAAAAAAAAATAAAATAAATAAACTTCTGCCCTGAAATTCAGATTTGTATATATGGTACACTCCACATCTTATCTGGGTGTCCAAAAAGCAATTTAAACTTTTTGCTGTTGTTGCTTGAGACAGGGTCTCGCTATGTAGTTCAGGCTGGCTTCGAACTCACTATGTAGGGCCAGGGATTTAGCTCAATGGTAAGTACAAGGTCATGAGTCTGATCCCCAGTACCAAAAACAACAAAAAAAGAACCCACTATGTAGCCCAGGCTGGCCCTAAACTTGCAGTGATCCTACTGCTTCAGCCTCCCAAGTCCTGGGATTGCAGGCATACAGCACCAGACCTAGCATTAAACTTAAGACTGAGCCCATGATATGTACCACAAGCCTACCTTTGCCCCAGTCTTCCCCATCCATAGCAGTAAATAGCAGCTCCACTCTTCTAGTTTCTCAGACCAAAAACCATGATTTACCTTTAATTCTTTCACACTTCCTATCCAATCCGTAAACAAATCCTTTGACTTCACTTTTTTTTTTTTTTTTTTTTGTGGCACCGGGGATCAAACTCACAACCTCACGCCTGTCAGGCAGGCACTTAAGCCACTGAGCCAAACTCCCAGCCCTAGTTTTTTGAGACAGGGTGGCACTGTATAGTGCGGGCCAACCTTACGCTCACATTGTAGCCCAAGCAAGCCACAAACTCACAACGCTCCGCCTACTTCAGCCTCCCGAGTGCTGGGACTAAAGGCGTGTGCCACCACACCCAGCTTGACTTTACCTTTAAAAGAGATCCAGAATCCAACTACTTCTTATACTTCCACTACTACCAACTTACCTTTTATCATCTCTCCTGGATTTTAGTCTTTTGACTTCTCTGGTTCTGCCCTTGTCTCCCTGTAGTCTTTTTTTTTTGTTTTGTTTTTGTTTTTGTTTTTTGTTTGCTTTTCAGTACCAGAGATTGAACTCATGACCTTGTGCCAGGCAGGCACTCATGCTGCTGGGCTAAATTTCCAGCCCTCCTGTGATCTGTTTTAACACACCAGCCAGAATAATAACCCTCTTGAGACATGAAGTCGAGCCAGGTGTAGTGATGCATACCTAGAATCCTAGCACTCTGAGAGGCTCAACAAGAAAATCATGAACTTGAGCCACACTCAGCGTGAAGGCCCTAGGTTCACACATGTCAGATCTGGTCACTTATAACCCACCCCATCCCCGCTCACATTCTCTAGTCTCCTTTCTTGCTTTAAATTCCTCTTTGGTACTTACCACTATTCCACATACAACTTTATCTGCTGTATTATCTGTCCTCACTGAACTATAATAAACCCCATGAGGACAGGAGTTTCTGACTTTGTTCACCACTGATAACTAGAACTAGAACAATGCCTGACAGCAGGTACTCAATAAATATTTATCTAAAAATGAACTTAAGCCGGGTGTGGTGGTGCACGCCTTTAATCCTAGCACTCGGGAGACTGAGGTAGGTGGAACATTGTGAGTTCGAGGCCGGCTTGGGCTACAACGCGAGCACAAGGCCCGCCTGAGCTACATAGTGTGACCCTGCCTCAAAAAACGAGGACTGGGAGTTTGGCTCAATGGCTTAAGCACCTGTCTCACAAGCATGAGGCTGTGAGTTCAATCCCCGGTGCCACAAAAAAAAAAAAAAAAAAAAAAGAACTTAACACTGAGAAGGAGGAGCACATGTTTGCAGCCCACCTGGGCAACTTAGCAAGACCCTATCTCAAAATAAATACAAAGGGCTAGGCATGTACCTCAGTGGTGGTAGAGCACTGGCCTAGCACATGTAAAGCCTAGATTCAAACCCCAACACTTAAGAGAAAAAGTCCACCTGAAAACCACCTAAGAGCATCTTGCACACTACTGGGGAATGGTATACAATGCACACGAGGAAACTTACCCGCAGGACAAACATCCACACGCCTTGTCACAGCACTTAAGAACTCAGCTCTTGGTGTTCTGGCCCTAAAACTTCCTTTGTGGCTTCAGTTCCACCCAATTTCACTGCCCAGACACTACTTATATAACCTCCCAGGCAAGAAACCCTTGCCCGGCTTCTATCTATCCTTCAAAAACCAGTTGAAGAGCCAGGCGTGGTAGCGCATGCCTTTAATCCCAGCACTCAGGAGGCTGAGGTAGAAGGAGCATTGTGAGTTCGAGGCCAGCTTGGGCTACAATGTGAGCACAAGGCCGGCCTCAGCTATACAGTGCGACCCTGTCTCAAAAATACTAGGGCCGGGAGTTTGGCTCAGTGGCTTAAGCGCCAGTCTGGCAGACGCGAGGTTGTGAGTTCGATCCCTGATGCCACAAAAAAAAAATAATAATAATAATACAAGTACTCAGGAGGCTGAGGTAGGCGGAGCGTTGTGAGTTCGAGGCTGGCTTGGGCTACAACGTGAGTGCAAGGCCAGCCTGAACTACACAGTGCGACCCTGTCTTGAAAAACTAGGGTTAGAAGTTTGGCTCAGTGGCTTAAGCACCTGTCTGGAGGCGTGAAGTTGAGTTTGATCCCTGGTGCAACAGCAACAACAAAAAAAAACAGATAAAGGGTTGGGCATATAGCTCAGCAGCCCAGTACCTGCCTGGCAAGCATGAGGTCGAGAGTTCGATTCCCAGTACAAAACAATAAAAAATTTTTAAAAAGCAAGGGCTGGGGATATAGCTCAGTGGCACACACACCTGCCTGGCAAGCTTGAGGTCGTGAGTTCAATCCCTGGTTCTCCCCCACCCCCCCAAAAAAACACTAGCTGAAACGCAGTATCTTCTATGAACCACTCATGTGCCCATGCACAAAAATGAACAAAACCAGACTCAAACTTCCCTCCCAGGATGCTCAATCCATTAAAGATTACCTTTTTTTTTTTGGCTTTTTGAGACAAGGTCTCATTCATTATACTGTTCAGGCTGGCCTTGAGCTCACTTTGTAGCCCAGGCTGGTCTTGAACTTCCAACAATCCTCCTGCTTCAGTCTCCCAAGTGCTGGGATTACAGGCACAAGCCACCTGGCCTAAAGATCACTCTTTAAAAAAAAAAAGAAGATCACTCTTCTGCCAGGCATAGTGGCACATGCCTGTAATGTCAGTACTTGGAAGGCTGAGGCAGGAGGATCACTGTGAGTTCCAGGTCAACCTGAGCTACATAGAAAGTTCAAGGTCAAGCCGGGCGTGGTGGCGCACGCCTTTAATCCCAGCACTCGGGAGGCTGAGGTAGGCGGAGCGTTGTGAGTTGGAGGCCGGCTTGGGCTACAACGCGAGCGCAAGGCTGGCCTGAGCTACATAGTGCGACCCTGTCTCAAAAAACCAGGGCCGTGAGTTTGGCTCAGTGCCTTAAGCGCCTGCCCTGGCAGGCGCGAGGTTGTGAGTTCAATCCCTGGTGCTGCAAAAAAAAAAAAAAAAAAAAAAGAAAGTTCAAGGTCAGCATGGACTACACAGAAAGGCCCTGTTTCAAAAAACCAAAAGAAAAAGAATCACTCTTCAACAGGTCCTGGAAGGCATGAACTACTTTCAAACAAGCCTTGTAACTACCTGGAACCTTCAAGGATTATTTACTGACTGACCCGCATGGTCAGGTCATCTTACCCATGCCCTCCTCGAGCAGCAAACATCTCATGGAAAGGGAACTGGCGGTGCAGGTCCTTCTCAATCACATCCAGCCACTTGGGGTCCCCGGGAGCCCGTTCCAGCTCCTGCAGTGGGACAGTAGAAGGATCTCAGAATCTGAGGGAACTGACATCCCTTACATAGACAAGTCATGTGTCCGCACAGCCTGGAGTGTCACATACCTCAAACTTGCCAGGATTTTGCTCCAGAAGTTCCTTGCTATTAGACAAGTACTGCCAGGCCTTGGCTCTGAGGGACGAGGGGATCCCCTTCCGGCAGCGTAGCTTCACCTAAGGCACAGTCACAGCCAGGGAGGCAGCGTCAGGGCTGGCACAGCCTCCAGGCTTTCCCCAGCAAGTCCCTGGGTTTCCCATGCCACGCTGGACTCCACTGAACTGGGACCCAAAGACCACCTATCCCCAACACGGTCCAAACAGATCACATCTGTCTCCGGGACTTCCCTGAAGCATGCACGCCCCCTCCACCCTCATACATTGCCCAGCCTACTGCGCAACCCTCTCAGACCTTCTGGAAACGTCGTGACAGCCACTTATCCCAGTTATTGAACATCTCCAGCCACTTGAGCTCTCGCTGCCGAGCCACATCCACTGGAATGGAGCTCTCTCTGCAGGATGGGGGAGCATGGTAAGGTCAGTAGCAGTAGCTTAAAACCTGGATTGCCAGGGGAGCTCAGCAAGCCACCTTCCCAGGCTCAAATGACAAAATGGACATTTCGTAAGTGTCCAAATATCAGAATGTCTGGTCACTTGGCCAAGGTTCTTTTCAGCTCTATTCACCACCCTGAAAAGGCTTCCTTCCCTGTTGTATCTCCAAACAGAGGTCATATTCAAATGCCCCTTCTGACACATAAAAATTTGGGCATGGGGTTTGTTTTTTGTTTTGTTTTGTTTTTTGGTTTTAGTTTTAGGTTTGTTTTGGTTTTGTCTTTTCGAGACAGGGTCTCGCTATTCAGTTCAGGCTGGGCTGGAGCTCACTTTGTAGCCCAGGCTGGTCTCAAACTCACAACGATCCTCCTGCCTCAGCCTCCTGAGTGCTAGGATTACAGACATGCACCACCATGCCCAGCTCTTTGGTTTTAGTTTTGAGACAGGGTCTTGCTATGTAGTTTAGGCTATCCTTGAATTCACTATATAACCCAGGCTGGTCTCAAACTCACAGTGTCCTTCTACCTCAGCTTCCCAAGTGCTAGGATTATAGGTGTGTGCCACTACACCTGGCTGACATTTCCAAATTTGGGAAGCAAGTACAGGATATTTAAAAGTCTTATTTTTGCCAGGTATGGTGACAGACACCTACAGTCCCAGCACTCAGGAGACTGAAGCAAGAGGATTACTACAAATTCAAAACCAGCTTGGGCTCCATAGTGAGTTCAAAGTCAGCCTAGACTACATGGTAAGACTCTGTCTCAAAAAAAAAAAAGCCACATTTTACACCAGACCTGGATCCAAGTCCTAGTTTAACCATTTATTCACTGTGTGACCTTGGCCAACTCAATTTTTCTAAGCCTCCATTTCCTTGTTTGTAAGGTAGAAAAAATGATAATGTCTTCTTGAACATGTATGTCAAAGAGTTACATAAAATAACACACAGCAGGGGTTCAGTAAATAATAGCAAGCATTATCCATCAAATAAAATACAGAACAAATGTATTTCTCTGTCTCCTTAGGAGCAATTGAGATCCCATGGGCCATCTGGGATTTCTTCTACCACCTCCTCCCTAAAATCTCCCCAGATTCCCAGGAAAAGAAGTTCTCTTTGCCCTGTTTGTCCGCTGTTCTGTCAGTTTCACACTCAAGGGTGCTCCATCTGTCTTGAAACAGTTACTTGAAGGAACCAGCCCCAGGAGGCAAGTAAAATGGAAGAGCTTGGGTTTTAGAAATCAGAAAGATCTAAGCTCAAATCCCTGTTATGTCCCTTAAAACCTAGTGCATATTTGCAAGTGATAACCTGAGTCTCTTCCTCACATCTAAGATGGAATAACACCACCTGCAAATTATGAAGACTTTTGAGAAAATGTGTATAAAGGACTGTTAAATAGAAAGGGTTCATTAAATGTCTAGTTTCTTTTGTCTTAAAAGCTTTTTAAACAGAGCCACGATCTCACATTAATCTACCATATGTCAGTTCCAAACTTTAAGGGCTGAGAAGGCTAAGATACCTCTTCTACCTTTCACAGCCTATAAGAGGAGGTAACTGCAATCTGGTACAGGAAATCCAATGATGAGGATGCACAGAAGTCCAGCCATGGTAACACATGCCAGTAATTCCCGCACTTGGGAGGCTGAGGCAGAAAGGTTTTCACAAATTTAAAGCCAGCCTTGGCTACATAGTGAGTTCAAGTTCAGCCTGAACTATGTAGGGCAGTGATAGAAAACTTTTTAGAGCTTTCAGTGATAACAAACAGCCACATGTTTGCCATAGGTACACCAATACTGATATAGAAGGACTCTGTCTTTAAGGAAAAAAAAGATGCACACAAGGGGTATATTATTGGAGGCTCTGGGGGTCAGAGAAGGCTTCCTGGAAGAGATAAAACATAAAAACAGAACAGACCTTAGCAGGCAAAAAAGCAGGAGAAGTGCATTCCTGGCAGGTGGGATAGGCCTGAATATGATAGGAGAGCAACTACAACTAGTTCAGCAATAAAACAGTACAGTGTCTAGCAACAAGTGGTAGGAAATCGGACCAGAGAGGCTGGCATAGCTGGACAATAAGGAGCCTGTGTACAGGCTAAAGCGCTTGGACTTTACCCTGTAGACAGCGGGGAGCTATGAAAAGTCACAGCCTTTCCTCAGAAGTAGATTCCTCTGGGATTGAAGATTTTAGTGACAAAAATACAAAAACAGAGAAATAGCACCCAGCAGTGCCTGGGGACATAAGGACTCTCTATAATCAAGTTCAACCCAAGTTCTTAGGACAGTCTGGTACTGAGGAAAAAGCCATTGGCCACACAGATCCAGACTATTTGAGGGAGGCAATTCACTCAACTATGTCTGCACCTATAAACTGAACACAATATAACATGGAAAAACACTTGGGTCAAACTGCGGTTCCTTCCCCATATCAGACCACGAATGCTGGTGTTTAATCAAAAGTTCTCTGAGTCAGGTGTGGTGGCACACACTTGCAAGCAGGCACCCTTGAAGGCTGAGGCAGGAGGATCACAAATTCCAGCCTAGCCTGAGCAAGACACTGTCTCGAAACATAAAACAGGTCTGCAGATGGAGCTCAGTGTGAAGGCCCTGGGTTCAATCCCCAGTACTACAAAAATAAAAGTTTTCCGACTCTTGTTTGCTTATAAACCCTGCATGTAATACCCTCCCACAGGCCTGACCCCCTACTCCAATACACAATCACTCCCACTCATTCCTCAAAACTTAGATCAACTTCAGCTGAATTTCCACATGGGCCAAAGGGTCCCTTCTCCAAGTGCTCACAAAACCCTACGATAATCTCCATGCTAAACCTGACACTGTATTAAAACCAACTGTTAAGCATCCATCTCTCCCCCTAGATGAACTGCTCAAAAGGATTACTTTATCCTTATTAGGCAGCCCAGGGTCTGGCACCTGGGTGCTCAGGCAATGCTGTACTGAGCAGCAGGTTAAGGGGATACAGAACAATGGGTAGGATCCAGAGAGAGGGAAGGAAGAAGTCAGAGGTGATCACACCCCCACCTCAGGAGTGACTCAGGCCCCTGGAGGGAACTAGGAAAGAGTAAGCTGGGCTGAGGAGATGAGGAAATGGGGAAGCAGCCTCCCCCACCCCTTTCCTTCAGTGAAAACACAACACTGCCCTCTCTCTCACGGAGGGGCCTTGCCTTTGGGTCCTGCCATCCATCACCAGACTTGCCCACTGTACCATTCCAACGGACCTACCACTGTGTGAGGGAAGCTGCCAGCCTCTCTCTGACTCTCTGCCCCTAAGGGATCAAAAGTCTCTACCAGAACCTCTGCCCAATCAACCTTCCAGAATTTTTGGTCTGTAGCTGGAGTTTAATATCAGGAGTTGGGATGACCTTAGGCATCATTTCATCCGACCCTTCACGGAGGAGGAAATTAAGGCACGAAAATAGGGACGCCACTAGCTCAAGGACACACAATGCACCAACGGGAAGATCTTAGGCTTAAACCCTGATGTCTTGATCCCTGGTCCAAAACTCTCACTAAAACGTCAATGCCACAGAAATCCCAGGATGCTCGAGGCCACAGCTCCCTCTAATCATCCCCTGGATTCTCAGAGGTGACCGGGCAGCCGGCTGGCCCAAGTGCATCATTGCCCCCTCCCCCAACCTCACTTTGCCCCAAGTGGGCTGCCAGGTGCCCCCAGGGTACTCACAGGCTGCCCGAATACTGGCTGCCCCCAAGGAAGCCATACTTGTCCGTCTTGCGCAGGGCCAGCCCGTTTATCTCTGAGTCTGAGCCCATGGAACTCACATCATCCGCCAAGGACTCCAAAGTCCCAGACATGAGGCTCACTGAGTCCAAGTAGCTCAGAGTGTCTGGGGCCTGCCCTCGAGGCCCAGAGATACCAGGTCCCAGGCTGGACGTGGAGCCTAGGTCTTGAGAGTTCTCAGCAGGTTCCGGAGCTGGGGTCACCGTCACGACAGCCACCGGAGCCTCACACGTCCCCGAAGCTCCCGTGCCAGGCCCTACGGGGTACTCGGTAGCCTGTCCCGCTGATGCTGATGTGGTTGTTGCAGCTCCATGTCCGCTAGTCACCTGTCCTGCTGCAGCTCGTGCAGTCACTCCTGAGGCCGCTGTGGTTCCAGGCTTGGGGGCGAGCGGAGGTTTGGCGGTCAGGGCCCCAGGCGCCGTTCTGGAAGGGGTCCTAGTAGGGGTCCCGGCGGGCGTCCCGGGTCCCGGGCCAGGGGACGTTCGTGTCTCCTCAGTCTTCGAAGAGTCTGCCCCCGAGGCCACCGCCGCCGGCGCGACAGGCTCCGGGCCAGGGGCGACCTGCGTCGTCGGGGCTTCGGACGAGGCCTCCGGAGTCTTCACTTCGATGCCGTCCGCGCTGGCCGGGCCCGGGGCCGAGGTCTGGACTGGTCCCGAAACCCGGGCGGCCCGCGCCTCCCCGAGGGCTGCCAGGGTGACGGGGGCCGAGGTGGCCGTGGTCACCGGCGGTCCTGGAGCCACCACCACCATGGGCCCGGCCCGGGAACTCCGGGGCGGCGGCGAGGGGGCCGCGGGGGCGCCATGACGGCGCGGCGGGGCCACCAGGGGCGCCGGGCCCGTCTCCATGGCCGCGGGCGGCTCCTCACATCCCCCAGCCGGGGAGGCCGCAAAAGGCGCCGCCCCTCAGGCGCCCCGAGCAGCGCACGGAAGGGGAGAGAGAGAAGGGCGCGGCTCGGCGCGCGCCGGAGGCGGGGCGGCGCGGGAAGGGCGGAGCGGTGCGCCGCCTGCTGCGGGACTGGGGTCGCAGGCACCTCGCGCCGGGGTCTCGCTCGCGCCCTCTCACTCTCTCCCTCCCTCCCGCTTGGAGCAAGCGGCGGACGTCGCGCCTGCGCAGACGCGACAGAGCGGCCACTTCTTGGTGGTCCACGCCTGCGCGAGGCCTGGCTCATCGCGCCCCTTTTTTTTCCTCCCGCCTCGTCTGAGGATTTGGACGAATAATAGGAGAGAGGGAACTGGGTTCCTGCCAATCGAAGGAAGGGTGGGTGGGGCTGGAGGTGGAAGGGGTGGGTAATCTGGAAAGCGGAAACCGAGAAGGCTAAGAGACCAATCAGAGAGTGAGTGAGGGCAGGAGGCGGGACGAGGGAGGTAACTAATAAAAAAGCGGGAACCTGAACCTCCTGTCCAATAAGCACAGCTGAAGAATAAATGGCAGCGGAAGGGCGGGGAAGAAGACAGATACTGTGTAATAGAAGGCGGGGCCTTGTAGCCTCCTGGCCAATAGGAACGGCAGAAAGGGAGCCAATGAGAAAGGGGATAGGCGAGCAGTGACAGACAACAGTTATAGTCAATAGGAAGAGCGGAGGAATTCTTGGGTCTCCGAAGATGGTTAGGAATAAATGACAGCTGGGGGAAGGCGGGCTAAATTTGCGATTAATTTGCCGCGTTAGCCAATGATTGCTTTCTTCCACTTTAGCAACAGGGCAAGAAGATAGCTAGCTGTCTCCACCAATGGTAGCACGAGTAGGGATGCTGCCAGCAGGCGGTGTCAGTCTAGGAATAGTCGGTGACAACCGGAGACAAGCGCGAGAAGGGGATGACAGTTGGTGACAGCGCAGAGAAGGGGCCGGGGGCATTTAGTACAGCTCTTAACAATAAGAGTGCCGTGCTGCCCGTCCTGAGTCCTTTAGCTCCTGATTTCCCCTCTGATGGTCTGCGGGACACTGAGCTGTGCCCTCATCTGTACTGTCGACTTCATTATCTCTAATTCGAGCTCCCAAATCCTCTAAGCTACCCATCTCTCTTGATATCCGATTTCCTGCAGGAATTTCAAGCCCCAAATCCCTCTCCTCACCTCCCATTTATTTGAGCTCCTCCCCGGAACCCAAACTCCAGTTCCGCAGACCTCATACCTCCAAATTCTCCCCTATTCTAGTGGAGGACCCCAGAACCCAAACTTATGAGTCCCCAATATCATGAACTCCCCAATCTGTATTTTATTCTTTGAGGGATCAAAGACCCCAGCACTATCAATCCGTCTCCTCACTGCCACATCTCTCTATACTTCTCATTTTCTAAGAACCTAGCCCATTCTCATGAGTCCCCTGCGTTGCCCTCACTCCACAAACATGAAGACCTGACTCTATGATCCCCAACCTTCCAACTTCTAAAGCCCCTCTCCCGACTCCCAGTCTTCCCAGCCCCAGGTTTAGAAGCTTCTGACTTCCATACAGCATCTGCCATCCTGAAATTTCAATCCAACCTAGTTTCCCGCTTCCCAGCTCCTCCTTGGTTTCTGAGTTATCTGAGTCTTCAGCCCCAACTCAAACCCACATCCTGTGAGTGTCCATGCAGTGTCTGATCTCAACTCCCCACCTTCCATTTGAGTGGTTTCCTGAACACTCCCCCACCCCCTCTTTTGGAATCCTTCTCCCCTCCCAGAATCCAGTAATGAGTGGGCTCCTCCCTGGCCTAGACCCCATGGTAACCATATAAGGCTAGGCGGCTGCCATCTGAGACAGGGAGGGCTCAGTGCAGGAGGCCAAGGGCAGCTGCTAAGTTTAGGGTGGCTCCTTCACTCTTAGATACAACAGGTGGCTGGTCCCAGGATCCCAGAAAAGAAAATGTCTTAGAGGCATTGGCATGGAGCTGGAGGAAGGAGGAGGGAGGAGGCATCTTTCTCAGGACATCAGGTCCTACAGGGAGCAGAAGGAGGCGGACATGGGTGGCCCTGCTAACTTGGGGCTTCCTCTGCCACTATTTCTGCAGATTTCCACTGCATAGAGGGGTCTGGGGCACTAAGCCTACCAGCTTAGGAGGGGGCACCTCAAAGTTACACAGTCAGTTAAACTGGTCCTTGCCCAGAATGAAGAGAGAGGTCACTAGCCATCGCAGCCACATAGAAACGGGTATCAGTTAGCTTCCATCTTGGTAGCTTTGCCTTTCCTCCCCTGAGGCCCAGCCTTCACATCAATATCTAGGAAACGATCTAGACTCATATTAGGTCATGTCTTTCTCCTGCTTTAAACCTTTGCAAGCTCCCTAGGTCTCTACCTTCCACCCTCAGTGTCTGCTCACCCACCTTTTGCATTCTGTGCTTCAGCTCCACCACAATTCTAGCAACCTGGACACCTGATCTATCTCTATCCAAGCCTTTGGCCAGGCATATATGCTCTCAGTCTAGGGGCAGGGTCCTAACCTCTCCACCTTCACCTGACTTGCTCCCACTGGCCTTCTCTATACCCCTAGATGGTGCTGCTGAGCCTGTACTTCTGGGCTCCTCGCCAGCTGATACATCATTTCAGCATTTATTCCTGTTTCTACCCCCAGACCTTAAATTCCACCAAGGCAGGGCGTGATTATTAATTCTAATGCAAGTTCTGTGGGATAAGAATTGTTTCCACTTTATAGAGAAAAGTAAGGCCCATGGGGTTGAAGTACAAAGTCTGAGACCACAGAGCTATCTTTCCTCACAAAATCCCCCCTCTCCTTGAGGGGGACATAGGAACTTCCTGATCCTCCCGCTTCCACAGATGGCTTCCTCCCATCTTTAAGCTCTACCATTACTGACACACATGCACACTCTTGACTATGTGGGTGTGCAGGAATTGTGTTTGGCAGAGTACAACACAAAGCTATGCACACTGCCTCACACACTATAGGTGCTCAATTAATGTCGACTGGGTTCAGATTTGAAGTACAGTCCACTCATAGGTATAGGGGTCTATTTCATTTCTCTTCCTCTCCCTCTCTGTCTCTTCTCTCAGCTTAGACCCCCTCTGAACCCTGGCACATTCCAGCCCCCTTCTGTGAGAAAGAACATCTCTTCCTGCCTAGCTCCTAATGAGACATGCATCTCAAGACCCACTCCCTCCTCCCTCCCTGGGCTCCAGCTGCTGTGGGCCCTCCAAGAAAGGAGAGGCCTCAAGCTGGGCTATTTTGGTATCTGGGGTGGGCACCCGCAGGGCTAAGGTTACCCTGGTATGTTAAGGGCTCCCTGTGGTAGGGCTATATAACCCCAGAGGGACTGCATTGGGCTGACTCTCTGCTTCTTTCCAGTCAGAGCCACTGCCCTGCTCCAGGAGACCTAAGCCATGGTGAGTGAGAATCTCCAGCCCATGGCCAGATCCCTTAGACTTGGGGGACCCTCACCCTATGAAAGAAAGTAGTTGCTTCCTAGTCCAACAACTGACAAAAAGATTACTCCTCGCTTTCTTGATATCACTAAAGGGAAACAGCGACAGCTTAAAAGACAAGAGGCTAATCTGCCCAGACACCACTCACAGCTTGCATTAATCCCTTCCCTAAAGTCCTCAAGGACCAGTCAGGGGACTCCCACTTCTGTTTTGTAAATGAGAAAAGAGAGATTCAGACAGGTGAGATGAGTAGATCAGGGCCACGCAGGCAACCTATTGCTCTGAGGAGGCAGGCTAAGGATATGGAAGGGAAGGGTGAAGGGAGGGGTAAGGAGATGGGCATTTGGAGGATGTCACCAAAACAATCCCTTCATGGGATGCACTCAAGAAGTCACAAGGAAGGGAAGTCATTTTAGAGAAAGACTCAAAGAGCTCTGAGTCTGGCTTGTTGGGGTGGCTCATGCCCAGAGTCCCCACTACTTGGAAGGCCAAGGTGAGAGGATCACTTGAGTTCAAGATATGCCTGGGAAACATAGCAAGACCCTGTCTCAAAAAGCCAAACAAAAACACAACAAACCCTGGGTCTAATCCATTTCCTCCTGAGAGGTACAAGGCCAGCCTGAGGACCTCTCTGCCCAACTCTCACTCCCCAGGCACCCAAGAAGGCCAGGAGGAGGGCAGCAGCAGAAGGCGGAAGCTCCAACGTCTTCTCCATGTTCGACCAGACTCAGATCCAGGAGTTCAAGGAGGTCAGTGAGGGCAGATGGGAGACTGAAGGCTGAGCAAAGGCACTGCTTCCACCCCACCCCCTCCCTGGAATGTGCACCTGTTGGGGGAGGGAGAGGGTTTAGAATTCCTTCCTCCCCTTTCTGCTTGGGGTGGAAGAGGACAGTTGGCCTGGGGCCAGAATCTGATCTGCCTGGGATGGGGATTCGGAAGAGAAGTCACCTCATCCCTCCCCAGTCCTGCCTGTGGGGACCTCACGGTCTCCTGGCCCCTGCCTCCCCCCAGGCCTTCACAGTAATCGACCAGAACCGCGATGGCATTATTGACAAAGAGGACCTTCGGGACACCTTCGCAGCCATGGGTGAGTGCGTGTGAATGGGGGTGAGAGTGGGGATTCATGGGCCTTGGGTTCCATCCCTGTCAGCTCTAGACTGAGCCACAGTACACATCTGAAAAATGGGTCGGATAATCAAGACTCAGCTCCAGCCCCTGCTCCTCACCCCACCCCCATCGCCAGGCCGCCTGAATGTGAAGAATGAGGAGCTGGACGCCATGATGAAGGAAGCCAGTGGTCCCATCAACTTCACCGTCTTCCTGACCATGTTTGGGGAGAAGCTCAAAGGTGAGTGATGTGTTCTTTATCCAGACCCCCAGCTGCACCTTCCCAGACCTGCTGGGACCCTGGGGACTCTGTGTCCTCTGACCCCTCAGGTGCCGATCCAGAGGATGTGATCACTGGCGCCTTCAAGGTCCTGGACCCCGAAGGGAAGGGCACCATCAAGAAGCAGTTGTAAGTGACCCCTCTAGCTGCTCCCTCGCAGAAAGCTTTCAGTTCTCACTAGCACTGCCCAAGTAAGGGAGAGATAAGAGATGAGGACTGGTAATAGGGTCACACCTTCACAGCAAATGGAGAAAGAACAAAAGCCAGCAGGGAGACCAGAATGAGAGCTAAGGGTGATCCTAGATTTCAGGGAAAGCTAGGCGCGGCGACGGGGATGAAATGAGAGCGAGTGGACAGGAATCTCCAGCCCACTCTCAAGTTCCCTTCTGACCGCTCTCCAGCCTGGAAGAACTGCTTACCACGCAGTGCGACCGCTTCACCCCTGAGGAGGTAAGAGGGGAGGGCCTGGGAGAGGAGGAGGGATCTGGAGGGGGAGCACAAGCGCAAACCACAGACACCCCTGCCTGTCCCCAGATCAAGAACATGTGGGCAGCCTTCCCCCCGGATGTGGGTGGCAACGTGGACTACAAGAATATCTGCTACGTCATCACGCACGGAGACGCCAAGGACCAGGAGTAGAGAGGACCCTCTTAGGCCTCTGGTGGCCAAGGCTGCCAGTTTCCACCCCGGATTCCCAATAAAATTTAACTGGCCTTTCGTCTCTTATGGGTGACGCCTTTAGTTTGATTTTGTTTTGTTTTGTTTTGCTTTGCTTTTGGCGATGCTGGGAATCGAAGCCAGGATCTTCACACTTACCTATATCCCTTTTCTTTTTTTGTTTTATTTTTGTTTTTTGAGACAAGCTGTCATTATGTAGTTGAGGCCACCCTTGAACTCACTAAATCACCCAGGCTGGCCTGGAACTCATGGCGATCCTCCTGCCTCAGCCTCTTACAGGCGTGTGCCACCACGCCGGCTTTCGGAGGTAAGGGGGCTCAGGTGGAAGACCCAACAGGCAGGGAGCATCCAACTGAGTACTGACCCGAGAGTCTAAGAGGCGCTCAACCTCTTGGAAGAAGACTCGCAAGTCCTCGGGGAAGATGTTTTTTTATTACCGACAGAGCCTTTATGAGGAAGAGGGGCGGGCGACGCCGCACGTTGAGAAGAGTGGCCAGGGCCGGGGCTGACGTCCTCCTTCGGAGACGCAAGCGGAGGGCACTGCTGCGAGCTCCTAGACGAGTTGGGGAGGACCTGGCAGAGCAGCGACCGCGGGGCAGGCAGAGGTGCGCGCGGCGCCGCCTCACAAGGATTCGGACGGCTGGCCTGGAGCCTGGCTCTGCTGCATCTGCGCCTGCATCTTCTCCAGCATCTCCTGCATGCGGCGCAGCTGTGCAGAGCGAGAGTGCAGGCCGTGGGCCCGGGCGGGGTCAGGCGGGGACCTCGAGGGGGCTCTGGGGCTTCGGTCAGAGGGGAAACCAGGTGCTTGCTCACCTCTTCATCCTTCTCGCGAATCAGCTTCTCCGTCTCTGCCAGAGGCAACAAGGGCAGCGGAATCTCAGTGGCGCTCTGGCGAGAAAGCTTGCTAGAGGGGAGCGGGGAGAGAGCAGGAATCAGGGTTAGGACCTGGGGCGAATTTGGCGTCTAGCTCACAGGTGAAGTCCAGAGATTAAGTGAGCCGGGGGTGGGGGTGGGGGTGGGGGGAGTGGGCAATCCCTGCATAGGGTGGGGACACTGAGGCAGGAGGATCGCGAGTTTGCGTCTCATCCGGCAAGTTAGCGAGACCCTGTCTCAGAGTAAGACGGGCTATGTATGCAGCTCAGCGTGAGGGCTGTGGGTTCCCGGACCGCACAGTCCTGGAGGTGAGCTCTGGGTGGGGAAGGCACAGTGACGAGTGCGGCGGGCTGGCCTGGAAAAGCCACCTCAAGAGGGGCCCCTGGAAGCACCCAAACAGTCGGCCCGGCCTCTCACCTGCGGCTGGCTCGATCCCTAGCCCCCGGCCGGGCCAGGCTCTGCAGGCAGCGGGCCCGGTAGCCCTCGTAGAGCAGATCGTGCGTCACCTCTTTCAGGTCGTGCAAGTGGGTCTGCACTAGCATCCGTCTCAGGTTCAGGAAATCGCAGTGGTGCGGGTTCTCCACTAGGGGGCGGGTCGGCGCGCCTTAGGGCGCTTGGAGCCTGACCCACCCTCTGGGTTCTACTGGGAGTCCTGAGTGTGTGTTGCCCAAGGTCTCTCAGTTTGCAACCCAAAGGCCGCTTTTTGGCTCCAGGGAATCCCCAGGACCAGAGCCCAGCCCTGTTGAACGCAGTCTGGGCTCCCTGCGCGCCTGGCCTTACCCTCCCTGCGCGCCTGGCCTTACCCTCCACGGTACCCCACGAATAGCAGCGTCCCCTCACTGGTCTTGTAGTCCCACCATGCCTCACTACCTCACAGGAGCCCACGACCGCGAAAGGGATCCTTCCCTAAAGGGCAGAGAGTAAGGATCACATTGACCCCTTGGGAGTAAAAGCCTCTTTGTTAGCTTCCATCTCTGCTGGGCCTCTCCTACCTTCATTTCGGCATCCTGTCTCTTGAACTCTTCATCCTCGTCCGAGTCACATTCTGGGAACTGGTAGATATTGATCTCCTCCTCCTTCAACTGGTCCCGAATCTCAGAGGGAACAAATGCAGAAAGAGGAAAAAACACAGGCGCATACCTGTGATCTCAGCCCTCTGAGGAAGATCACAAGTTCAAGTCCCTGTCTTGAGTTTAGCAAAACCCTGTCTCAAAAGTCTAGCCGGGCGTGGTGGCGCACGCCTTTAATCCCAGCACTCCGGAGGCTGAGGTAGGAAGAGCATTGTGAGTTCAAGGCCAGCTTGGGCTACAACGCGAGCACAAGGCCGGCCTGAGCTACATAGTGCGACCCTGCCTCAAAAAACCAGGGCTGGGAGTTTGGCTCAGTGGCTTAAGCGCCTGCCCTGGCAGGTGTGAGGTTGTGAGTTCAATCCCCAGTACCACAAAAAATAAGTAAATAGCCAGAGAGAATGAAACAGGAGGTAGAGAGGCAAATACAGTAAGAGATGGACATATGGAATGACCAAAAGACATAGATGGTGAGAAACTTGGAAAGATCCTACAATGGGGCAAACATGGAGACCAGGAGAGACATAAGCAAAACGATAGGAGAGAGCTTCAAAGTTACTGGGGCTGGGGATCCTTAGCATCACCGACTGAGGAATGTCAGGCGTGGGTGCCTATGTCCTTTAGGCCCTGCATATCCATCCCATTGTTTTCTTGTTTGTGGGGTTTTGTTTTTTGTTCGTTTGCTTGCTTACTTTTTTGAGACAGGGTCTCACTGTGTAGTTCAGACTGGCCTGAAACTTGAAGCAATTCTCCTGCCCCAGCCTCCTAAGTACTGAAATTACAGGTATGTGCCACCACACCTGCCATATCCATCCTGTTCTGAGCCTGTAGAGGTATGGCTTCTTCCGGCACCTTCCTGCCTACCTCCCATAGAAACTTTCTTCAGAGTCTAGTCTGACATCTCACCCTACAAAAAGGCCACCCCAGAAGCTGGACTTGGTGGCACATGCTGTAATCCTAGCATTTCAGAGACTGAGGCAGAAGGATTGAAGGTTCAAGGCTTCACTTAGGGTTAAAGGTTAGAGGTCACTGCCCACACCTGCTGCTTGAGAGCCTGGGTTTCCTTAGGCATCAGGGCGTCTGCTTTGCCAATGACTGGGATGATGTTGACTTTATCATGCACTGCCCGGAGGAAGGCCACATCCAGGGGCCGGAGCCTGTACCCAGGGGTGGATCAGGGCCCAGCCCGAGAGTGCAGAGGCCCCCAGTCCCTCCCAAGGGGTTCAACCCCATACCCCCGACCGAAGGGTGAGATGAAATAGAGGCAGCAGTGGA
The DNA here is from genome assembly GCA_004363535.1 of Dasyprocta punctata. NCBI lineage: Eukaryota > Metazoa > Chordata > Mammalia > Rodentia > Dasyproctidae > Dasyprocta > Dasyprocta punctata. The sequence goes on along the minus strand of RJWM01012268.1, from coordinate 5,770 downwards.
CACGAGAATCCTGGATGTTCTTCCGATTCAAGCCACTTTCATCCCGGAGATACTGCTCAAATTGTTCCTCTATGAAGCGAACCACTGGCAGCCAGCTAGGAGTTGGGGAGAGGATGTGATCAGAAATTGGAAGCTGCAGGGCCAGGAAGAGGACACGGCTAGCCAGGGCCGTAGGAGCTGGAGTAGTTTCTTTGGCTCCAAGCAAAGACATTGAGAGAAAGTGATGGGAACATAGGTGTCAAAAAGCACACCTTGGGCCAGATAGCTTCCAGAAACATGCCTCCTGCCAGGTGTGGTGGCACACACCTATAATCCTAGTGCTTGGGAGGCTGAGGCAGGAAGATTGCTAGGAGTTTGAGGCCAGCCTGGGCTACATAGTGAGACCTTGTCTCAAAAAAACAAAACAAAAATAGAAAAGAAAGAAACAGATGCCTCCTTTAGGATCAGGGAGCCAGGACACACCAGCCCTATAACTGTCCCTCCCACATATGGTAATTACTTTGAGAACCTTGGTCCTGTCCCTTCCCATCCTCCTCACCAGTCTGAGCAGTCCACAGCGTCCCCAAAGCCAGGTGTGTCCACCAAGGTCAACTTCACCTTGATACCCCCCTCCTCTATCTCCACACACCGGCGCTCGATGGTCAGTGTTTGTGTCAAGCGAGCTATGGGGTAGGATAGAGGTTGGGAAGCCACACAGGGCTAAGGCAAGGCAATTTCCTTTCCCAGTATCACAGTTACCCCTACCCATTCTTCCAGGGAGGAAACATCCTCAGCAGAAAACTACTGGTCCCTTGGTTCCCAGAGAGAAAGGAAGTGAGTGCAAGCCAGGGCATGGAAACCGTTGAGGGCAGTCCTTGGAGAGGACAGGAGGGACTCACCACTGGCCTCTGGCACCTGTCGGTCCTCATAGAGATTGGTGAGGAATAGGCTGTTGATGAGGGTGGATTTCCCCAGCCCTGATTCACCTATGAGCAGAGCAGGCCAGATGAGGGGACAGTCAGGGCCTCCTGAGGACACCCCCACCCCAGCCCTCTCCAGAGCCCCCAAACCTGCCACCATGAGTGTGAAGTCAAACCCTTTCTTGACGGACTTTCGGTGCAGCTGGCTGGGGAGAGCTGAGAAACCCACATATTCCTTGTCCTGCTGGTGGGGTGAGGGGATGACATGAGGCTCCTGGGAGTGGCAGGCAAGGCCCTTTATCACCTGACTCTGAGGGCCGGCTGGGACTACCTATTGTGGGTCAGCCTGGGTCCAGGGACTTTGAGGGAAGGGGCTGGGGCTGAGATGCCCAGGTTCCTGGGTATTAGGACTTACCATGGCTCTGGTAGCTGCTGCTGCACCTGCGATCACTGCCCGCTTCCTGTTGCAGGGCAGGAAGTTGAATACAGCAAACAAGGGGCAGACAGCAAAGGAGGCTGAGATGCTCAAACTGTGAAAGCCACAACCAAGAGTATCTGGGGTTCCTACCTCCCAGATTGCTTTGCCTGTCACCCCATTGGCAGGTTCAACTCCTCCACTTTCTACGTGCCTTTATTTCAGGCTCCCATGTGGCCCTGTCACCGTGGTGAGAGGTGGGGTTTGGGCAGAAAGGAAGCAAGCTGACTGCTCTCTTCAGCAGGTGCAACAAAAGCATTACTATTGTGGCAGAAAAGTTCCCAGAGTCTGAGTGGACCAAAAGCCATAATAGGATTGTAGACAGAAAAGACCACTAATTTTCCAGGCAAGCAATGGATTTTTTTTTTCTTTTTCCCCTATGCTGGGATGCAACCCAGGGCCTTGGGCATTAAGCATTCACTGAGCTACGTCCCATCCCCCAAAGGATTTCTCCTCCCCCACCACCTCCATTCTTTACTGCTTGCTTGCTGCTTGAATTTGGGCTAGTCATTTGCCACTTTTGATCTTGTTTCCTCAAGGTAAAACGAAATGCACATATTTTTGCTTTTGTGTGTGTGTGTGTGTGTGTGTGTGTGTCTGATTTTTTTGTTTGTTTAGTTTTTTGTTTTCTGAGACAGTCTTGATATGTAGTTCAGGCTGGCCTTTAACTCTTTGACCCAAACTGGTCTTGAATTTACAGCAATCCTTGTGCCTCAGCCTCCCAAGTGCTGGGATTAGAGCCAGGCACTGCCACACTCAACCCCATTTTCTTTCTCCATTTGTTTTGGTTTTCTTTTTTTTTTTTTTGGTACTGGGGATCAAACTCATGACCTCGTGCTTGCCAGGCAGGTGCTTAAGCCACTGAGTTAAATCCCCAGCCCCTTGGTTTTCTAGATTATTTTCCCTTTAGCTTCTATTATGGACTGAATCATAGCAACCACCCCCCATTCATATGTTAAAGTTCTAACCCCCAGTGTGACTGTAGGAGACAGGACCTTTAAGGAGTTAATTAAATTCAATAAACCGGGCATGGTGGCGCATGCCTTTAATCCCAGCACTCAGGAGGCTGAGGGAGGAGGAGCATTGTGAATTCAAGACCCGCCTGCGCTACAAAGCAAGTTCAAAGCCAGCCTGAACTACATATTGGGACCCTGTTTAAAAAACTAGGGCCAGGGATTTAGCTCAGTGGTTTAAGTGCCTGCCTGGCAGGTGCGAGGTTGTGAGCTTGATCCCTGGTAAAAAAAAAAAAAAAAAAAAAAAAAAAAAAATTAAGGTTCAATAAATTTGCAGCCCTAATCCAGTAGGACTAATGATAAGAAGAGGAAGAAGTCTGGCCTGGTGGTGAACAAATATAATCTCAACACTTTGGGATGCTGAGGCAAAAGGATCACAAGTTCAAGCCCAGACTGAGCAATTTAGTGATTTAGCTAGAACTTGTCTCAAATAAATAAATAAATAAATAAAGGGCTGGGGTTGTAGTTCAGTGAGAAGGCCCTAGTACTGCAAAAAAAAAAAAAAAAAAGGAAAAGGGGGGGCAACATCTTTGCGTGCGTGTGTGTGTGTGTGTGTGTGTGTGTGTGTGTGTATCCCTACTGGCACTCTGATCTTGCCTTCTATAGAACCATAAGGATATGAATGTCTGCTGTGTGAGCCACCCATTCTGTCATACTATGTTATGGCAGCCCTGGAGCCAACCTACCCTGAGGCAATTGTTATGTGTTCCCTCTCCCTCTTTTTTTATTTTTTTTTTTTGGTACCAGGGATCGAACTCCCAACCACATACTTGCCAGGCAGGTGCTGTGCTGCTGAGCTACTGTATCCCTGGCCCCATCCCTCTTCCACTCTTTTTCTCTCTCTTTCCTTTCCTTCCTTTTCAGAACTGGGGACCAACCACAGGGGCACTCTCCCATATAACTCTAGCATGGAGTCACGTCTCTACTCTTTTTTTTTTTCTTTTTTTTTTTTCTCTACTCTTTTTCATTTTTTATTTTGAGATGGTCTCTCTATTCCAGGCTATTCTTAAACTTGGGATAGTCCTACCTCAGTTTCCCAAGTAGCTGGGATTATAGGTATGTGCCACCACTGTAGCTGGTTTAGTGACTCAGTTTTTTCATCTGCCCAGAGATACCATTAATAATTATTTCTCAGCCAGGCGTGGTGGTGCATGCCTTTAATCCCAGCACTCGGGAGGCTGAGGTAGGTGGAGCGTGGTGAGTTTGAGGCCGGCTTGGGCTACAACGTGAGTGCAAGGCCAGCCTGAGCTACGTAGTGTGACACTGCCTCAAAAAACTAGGGCTGGGAGTTTGGCTCAGTGGCTTAAGCACCTGCCTGGTAGATGGGTGTAAGGCTGTGAGTTTGATCCCTGGTGCCACAAAAAAAAAAAAAAAGAATTATTATTATTTTTAAATAGAATCTCACTATGTAGTTCAGGCTGGCCTCCAACTTCACTATTGTAACCCAGGCAGGGCTACAAGGATTTAGTCAGCATATAGCATCTCTGGGTTCAATACCCAGTACCTCAAAAACAAACAAATAAACAAACATATCCCAATCTGTAGATCTCAAGTAATCTTCAAAATTTATTGCATAAATGGTGAGATCTCATGTTCTTGGATGTGAAGAACTCAACAGTGTAACAGCATCAGTTCTCTCTAAAGTCTGTAAGAGTCAGTGCAGCCCATCGCAGTGGCATGCACCTATAATCCTGTCTACCCTGGAGGCGAGGCAGAAGGACTGCAAATTGGAGGACAGCCCAGGCAATTTACTGAGATTATGTCTCAAAAATTAAAAAAAATAAAATAAAAGAGCTGGGAATGAAGGAATCCAATGCCACCATCCTGATCAGAGACCCCTCTAAACTGCACCCCTCACCACCACTGCGTGGGGACTCGGGACACCATCAGCCCTGCTGTTGGCAGCAGCCACTACTCCTGTGCTTTCCCAGGCCCCCTCCTTTGGCAACATTAAACTCATGCTCCCTCAAACCTTGTTCTTGGCAGGGAGCCACGATCCCCTCTCACCGAACCCTGCTTCCCACGATCCTACAAAAGACCCCACAGCCTAGGACAGCAGCTGGTCAGCTGTCTAGTGCCACAGCGGTCCCTCTCAGGTTTGTCCTGCAATAAACCTGTCCTGTTGAGCTCATACTCCTGTTGTTCTCTTCCTTTTTCCTAACAGGGCTCCCTGAGTTCAATCTCCTGTACCCCCCCCCAAAAAAAAGGAAAAAGGAAAAGGAAGCCAGGGCTATACTCAGCGGTGCAAATGCCTCCCTGGCAAGCATGAGATCAGGAGTTTGATCCCTGGTACCAAAAAACAAGAAAAGAAAAGGAGGGGGAGGAGAAGGGGGGGAAGAGGAAGAAGAGGAAGGGAGAGAAAGAAGAAGGAGAAGACAAAAGAAGAAAACTCCCTGATAAGGCTTTGATGATCACAGCGTGTGAATTAATACACAGAAAGCTCCTAAAACCGCGCCTGGCCCATGTGATGAGCTCGTGGAAGGGCGAGTTACTAGGTGGTGCGGTGGTGCTGCTGAGGATCCAGGCCTGGTGAATGAATTAAGTCACCTTCGCAGGTTTCTGGAGAGACAGAGACAGCCGCGAGCAAGTGCGACTGGCAGCACTCATGGGCTGCAAGTGGGCTGGGGAGCAGTAGTTACCCGCAAGCAAAGCGAAGGGACAATTCCATCCCAGCAGCCCTTCCTCCTGCATTTGCTGTCAGGCTGAGCAGTCTGATGGCCTTGTTAAGACTTTAGGGGACAGGGAATGAAGCTCAGTGTAGAGCCCGCCGCCGAGTAGCACGCACAATGTCCTGTCTTCGAAACAAAAAACAAAACAAAAAACAAAACAAAAAACCTAGGCTAAACCCTCTCACGCTCGTTCTCCACAAGTGTGCTTAACTCCAGTTCAAGTCCTGCCTATCCCTCAGAAAAACCGGACCTCTTCTCCCCAGGCCACTCGCCGCCCCACGGCTCTCCCCCGACTCTGACACTGATTAGCTGTTTCGTGAACTTTGGAGACTTCAATAAACAACAGCGGACTGAGGCGCATGCCTGCAATCTCAGCACTCTGAGAGGACGAGTCAGGAAAACTGCAATTGAGCCCAGTGTGTGAAGCTTAGCAATTTAGTGAGACCCTGGCTCAAAATTTTAAAAAAGTTAAAAATAAAAGGTCTTGGAGAAGCCGGGCGTGGTGGCACACGCCTTGAATCCCAGCACTCGAGAGGCTGAGGTAGGAGGAGCGTTGTGAGTTCGAGGCCGGCTTGGGCTACAACGCGAGAGCAAGGCCGGCCTGAGCTACACAGTGCGACCCTGCCTCGGAAAAAAAAAAAAAACCAGGGACAGGAGTTTGGCTCAGCGGCTTACGCGCCTGTCAGGCAGGTGTGAGGTTGTGAGTTCAATCCC
>RJWM01012267.1:0-57562 GCA_004363535.1 Dasyprocta punctata | reverse complement strand
TACATATGTAGATCTTCCAGAGTCCAAAAAAATTGAAATGTCTAACACACGCATCCATTCATTTATTTATTGGCAGTACTGGGAATTGAAGAAATGTCAAACACTTTCAGTTTGAAGATTTTAGATACAGGATACTCAGGCTGTGTTCGTGTGTAGACTTTCCAGAGATATGGTAAGCAGTTTATGAGAGTTCTAACAGTTTTGCATCTTTGCTAGCATTTATTGTTGTCAATTTAAAAACTTTTCATCCAGCTGGTGGGTTTGTAGTGACATATCTTTGTGATTATGCTGGAGATCTTTTCTTGTACTGTGTTCACATCCATAATAAATTTGAGTAATGTTAAAATAATCCAAATTTGCTAATTATATATTTTACATTTCATTTATTAGTGGATTTAGCTTGTGATTAGATTTGGCTTTGTTTAGGATTTTTATCTTTATGTTGATGAATCCTATTGTTAAGGTTACTCTGTCTTCAAAATGAATTTGTCATTTAGGAGACATTACTGGTGAAGGTAGATAACCCTGGTGTTTCTTTTATAGTTATAGTGTCTAAATATAGCCATGATTTCTTTAAGTTCATGAACTATTACTCTTTTCCCTTTCTTACTTTGTTAATTTTGGCAAGTTATTACTTTACTTGGAATTTGTCCGCTTCATCTAAAATTTCAAATCAAGCTTATTTGTGTATAGTTGTTAAAAAATCCTTTTTAATTTTTTGATGTTCGCAGGGTCTGTGGTGGTACCTTATTTTCATTTCTGATTTTTTAAAAATACAGTATTTCTTTATTTAAATCTTACCAGGAGTCAGTTATTTTTAGGTATCTTTAGAGAATACACAAGTACCCTGTCTGGTATTAGATAAATCAGAGTTGAGCTTGCTAATGAATATGCAAGGAAGATGCAAGTTCTGCAGGATATTTTCTTATTTGTTACCAATATGATTAAAGAAATCTGGGTGGGTTTTGATAAAGTTGGGTTTATTCCTGTTTTAGTGCTCTGACACAGGATAGCATGGATTTTTAGTACTCTGCCCTTGACCTTGTTTTTTCCATAAACCTTGCAGGGCAGTTTCACAGAATGCAGAAGTTTTATTTTAAAGCAGAATGCTACAGGATTACAGAGGCTTGTGAGGCAGGGGTGAGTGGAGAACTCAGGTGGAGTGACTGCGCGGAGAGGGTGTGGGGGCTCTGGTGAAGCAGCCTGGGCCTCCCTGCGTGCGTGAGGAGGGAAGCGTGACCAAAAAGAGGCGGAGAGAAGGGCCTGTCCAGGTCACACAAGCCAGAGGTGGGCTCTTGAAGGACATGGACTGTCATCTCGAGTGTGTTTTTTCTGTCTTTCTTTTTTCTCCGTAGAGCATCTTCAGGGCTATTGCTGAAAGTGTTGAGGAAAGTGGGGTTCTCTGCTCAGGACCACCCTGACTGCTGTCCTACAAAACAGTCCAGTGTGTCTTGATAGAGCTCTGGTTAATCCCAGGACCGCATGGTTTTGGTTAAGCCGAAGTTTGAATATTGTTACAAACACTGAGAAAAAATATTAAAATTGAAATTATTTAGTGCCAGTAGAGATTGAATCTAGGATGTTTGCACTAAACTGTTACCTCTGCCCCTTAATGTTAAGACAGGGTCTCGCTGTTTCAATCTTCATAGAGTTGGGATCTTGCTGTGTTGTCCAGGTTGACCATGAGCTTTCTGACTTCAGGGCTATCCAGCCACAACCACCCAGGTAGTGAGTATCGACCTGTGCCAAATCCATGTCTGGCTCCTTTGAGGTGGATTTGCAATTTAGAAATTCCCTTTCTTGGCATCGTGGAAAATAACTGTTTTACTAATAAGTTTGTTTCTTCTTTAAGTTTTTTTTGTAAAACAATTATGAAAAATAAAATGAACTTAGTTTTTTGTTCTACTCTGGTGCATAAAGATTATTTGAATATTTCTCAGGAAAAAATGTATAGTGGCATGATATTTATTAGCTAGCTAGGTAGTCAATATTTATTGGTTATATTCACTTATCTTATTAGATAACTTAAAATCTTTAATAACAGCCTGAAAAATGTTTTTTAGCATAGATGGCCATTATGTCATATGGCAAAGACTGCTTAAATAGAAACACAAGGTGCAAAACAGCATATTACAAATAGTAGTATTACTTGTGTAACTATTTTCTTTTGGAAGTATATTTGGTAATTAAATACATAAGGAAAATTTTGCCATGTTTGCATTTTATGGCACAAAATGCAGGATTTATAATTTATGATGCTTATTTAAATATTTCTGAAATGTACCTATAAACTGAATTAAAAATATATCTGTGGAGTGTCCAGGATACAGTTAGTTCTGTAAGTTACCTGTGATATACTCTCAGTGCTTTGGCGCATGCAGCATCTGGGGAGTTTGCCATGTCCTTGGCTTCAGCATAATGTATATGAAAATCAGATGTTCCTATTGACAGGGTGCTTCAGTTTAGTGGGAAGAACGTGAGAAAACAGCAGTAATAACATTTCCTTGGGTTGCTGGGGGTGTGCTTGGGGTCACTGGGATTGAAGGTGACAGCAGTGGGAGGAGATTGGGTTGAGGCAGCAGAAGCTCAGAGGCGGGATGGCAGCATGTGGCTTTGGAATGGTTTCCTAGAGACAGCCTTTGAGCTCAAGCGTGGATGGAGGTGGCAGCAGCCTGGTGTATGGGGATCTGGAGTAGTTGCGGCATCAGAGAATGTGAACTTGAGGTTAGGTACAGCAGGTACTTGAAGAACTAAAGCAAATGCAATTAGACAAACAAAACAAAACAGCTCTGACAGTATGATATTCCTTTATACAGAGTCCACACTGTAAATAAAAGCAATAATAAATACCATTCTGTATGCAACTAGGTACAACTGATGAACTAAAGGAAGCTGCTGAGAAGTAAGCTAGGCTCACTTAGTGTTCAGAGGTCATTTCAGGTCACCATCTGAGGACGTCCTGCTGCTCCCATTTGTCGGAACTCTTCAGTCTGTTACGAGGGTGCATGGAATCTAAAACACTGTCAGTCTAAGGTACACAGATGTTCTTTTTTGGTTGGTTTTGTTTTGAGACAGGGTGTCACTCTGTAATTCAGGCTGTCCTTGAACTCACTGCGTAGCCCAGGCTGGCCTCAACTTGCTGAGATCCTCTTGCCTCAGCCTCCTGAGTACTGGGATTTCAGGTGTGTGCCACTACATCCACCACAGTTATTTTATATAGTCCTAACAAATAAAAAAATCACTGCCAATTCATTGATTATTAAGTGCATCTTGTTCACATAAAGAAAGTGCATATTAGAATGTTTGAAGTATATGGTATTTCATTTGATCCTTACTGCAGTTTTGTGTGATTCCTCACCATAGGTTTGGATTTTACACTGTAGCTCTTATTGAATAATCAAACCTGTGATTGCTGTTTTTCAGATGCATGATTACATTGTACTGTAATTTAGTTAACTGTCCTTTATTGTTAAATATTCAATTTATTTCTAAGTTTTTTCGTTTTCCTTTTGTTTTCTCCTCTTCCTCTTCGGCCTCTGTCTCTGCCTCCTCCCTCGGTCCCCTCTTGCTTCCCTCATGTCTTCCCATCTCTCTTTCCTGCTACAATTTCAGAGAATATGGATAAACTTCTCATTATTTCTTTTGAAGGATAGTTACCTACAAGAAAGAATGCTATGTCCTATTGAATTCCTTTCTTCTTGTCTTTCTTTTTTTCTGTCTGTCTGTCTCTTTCTTTCTTTTTCTTTCTGTTTTTGGATACAGGATTTCTCGCTATAGTTCAGGTTGGGCTTGAACTCAATGTGGAGCCCAGGCTGGCCTGTAACTCATGGCAATCCTTCTGCCTCAGCCTTCGAAGTGCTGGGATTACAGGTGTGTACCACCATGCCCAGCGAATTTCTTATTTTGCTCTGTTGCTCAGTTGTGGATTTCTCTAGGTGAGATTTCATGCTTTAAAGGATTGTGGACTTAATATATTAATCTTTGTGGTTCTCTTAATGTTTGGATGAAACTGTAATAATTTCGTGCATTATAAGGCTATGAGACCTGATGAAAAATCTGAATAGCAGAGGTGAAACAACTTAAAGGACTGGGGAGGATGCTCAGTGGAAGAGCACTTACCTCCCATGCATGTGGTCCTGGGTTTGATTCCCAGCACCAAACTACAACAAAACCACTTAAAAGAAGAAAGTATCTGTTTTGCTCAGGCCTCGCCTCCTGGAAGCTCCACCCCCTGCCAGTACCACGCAGGCGGGGAGCAAGCCCACAGCAGGTGGGTTTGTGGGACCTTCAGGTCCGACTAAGAGGTGCATGCTCTAGGGTACCCTGGTGGGGAGGAAATAGGTTTGAGTGGTAAAGGTTTTGCTACAGCCCTTCCTTTCTGAGTTTATTCTGTTACTGAAAAGGTCTTGATAGAAGAAAATTTGATTTGAAAATGAAAACAATCAGGTATAGTTTAGTCTTTCATAAAAATTTAGTATTTGTGAAGCAGACATTGAGCATTTTTTTTTTTTATAATTTAAAAGTATTTTTTGAGATGGGTTTCACTATGCAGTACAGGCTGGCCTCAAACTCATGGCAGTCCTCCTGCCTCAGCCTCCAGAGTGCTGGGATTACAGGCGTGCGCTACCATGCCAGAACGGGTGAACATTTTGTTGCTTTTGAACAACATTAATTCTATTTCTAAATGGCTTTCAGCAGTATATTTTGCAGCTCATAACTGAATCTTTTTAATTTTTGAACAAAATTGAATGTTGTCATGTATATTGAAGTTTTCCTGCGGCATAGTGTTTAAACCCATGCACATTGATAGGAGCAGACTTTTATTACAGACCCTAGCGGTGTAGGTGACAGCCGCTGTCATTGCTGCAGTGGAGCTTTGTGCTGTCTGGGTTAAGAGACCACTGACGGGTCCGTCCCTATCCCGGCCTTTGCGTTTGTATTTGAAAATGAACACACTGGCATGTTCCTGATTGTTCACACTGTAAAAACAGCAAAACTCTGATATTCTGCCCAGAATTTGACACATTGGTCAGTTATAATCACTGTTGTCATTTGACCCAAGGCTTTTAAGTTTTGGGTTAAGATGGATTTGTTCCATGAATGAACTTGTCCAGCTCATTTTAAATAATATTTCTTCACTGACATGAATGAGTTACATTGGGTAATCACATTGGGTTTCTGTTAACAAAATAAACTGTTTTTTTTTAAAATACAGGTTGGAAGCTGGGCATGGTGGCACATGCCTGAAATCCTAGCACTTGGCAGGCTGAGGCAGGAGGATCATGGAGAGTTCTAGGCCAGCATGCGCTATGTAGTGAGTCCAGGCCAGCCTGAATTGCCCAGAGACCCTGTCTCATGAACAAAAAAAAAAAAAGAGTTTAGGTTGGGCTAGAATTTATTTTCTACACAGGGAAAAGAGAAAAAATTGTGCCCAGAAGATTAAAATTCTAAACATTTACTTATGTCATTAACAAAAATAAGAGCAGTGATTTTTCTGTGGTTTATTCAGAGTACAGCTCTTCTTTGAAGTTTCCTGTTTCTACATCTACTTTTATCTAGCACTAGGACTTTATTATACAGCATTTGTGAAAGTTTTTGTGGGTTTGCTCCCATGCTGTGGGTACAGATGTGGAGAATGATGAGCAGTGGTAATGGTTCTGACAGCTTGAGGTGTTTGTATTTTTCCTTTATTGGGCTTTTAAATTTATAGTATGTATTAGAGCATTTGTTAACATTTTTCTAAAACTTATTTTCATTTCATAATAATTTTGTTTCTTTGTTTGAGATGGAGTCTGTTGTTGGCCAGGCTGGTCTTGTTGCGGGAAATTTCCCAAGCCAAGCCAAACTAAACCAAACCAAAAGGAAGACTGCCCTGAGGAGATAAGAAGGCAGCATTTCATCTTTACACCAGCCAACTGTTGGAGTTCACACCAGTGGACTGTTGCAGGGATAATTCTTCCCAAGCAGCCACCCCAAATCAGGAAGGAGTTTAATCTACATAGAATTAGAAGTGTGGGGTACAAAGCAAGCGACCAAATGTTACATGGTTAGTTACATACGTTGAATCATATATTGACAGGCAGCCTAGTCTTGAAACAATAGAAACACTCCAGTAACCAGGGGAGGGGGCTCTCACAGAATGAGCACAGTTAATGACATTACCATAATACAGAAGTGTTCCGGGGAGAGGGCATTTACTGAATGAGCATGAATTGGCCCAGGGAGCCTTAAGGTGAAGACGAGTACTCTGACTTAGTGCTTATCTGCAGCTGGGCTGTGGATACTGTCAGGATCAACTGAATTTAGCAGAAACAGCAGAACAGCAACTTGGTCAGAGGCCTCTAATTGATCATGAAATATCTGTAAGTTTACCATTTCGTGAATGCGTTTCTGCATCACAACTGTGCCCCAACAGCCTCAAACTCAGAATCAAGGGGTCTTCCTGTTTTAGCTGGTACTAAAGGCATGTGCCACTGTGCTCAGCCAAAATTATTTGACAGTTTAGGAGATTTTTACTGTGTCCTGTGATTAATCCGCTTTCCCTTTAGGAAACATATTTCCATCTGTAGAGAAAGTCAGAAAACAATTCAGTGAGGACAGAATTATTTATCTGAAACGTATTTCGTAGGAATCACTTTTTTCAGTGCGGAGACTTGAACCCATGCTAGGCAAGCATTCCACGACTACTATACCCCCAGTTTGGCAAATCTTGAAAGAGTAAATTAAAATTTTTAATGAGAAATAATTGTATTAATAGTATTGAGACTTTAAAAATAATTAAAATGACAAATGTGAAATGTTAATAAACTCTATAAAGTATTCCCAAGGTAGTGATGAAAATAATGTACATTCAGTTATTCTGTAAAGTGTTTTTCCTTCTTGTTAATGTGGACAGGTCAGCAATCATTTGTATCTTCTCTTTCTCTCTGAGACTTCATTAAAATGACCATATAAGAATTAAAATAGAAAGAGTATAAATTTATAAGAGCAAGTAGATAGAAGAAACTGCAATAATAGAAATTTCAATGCTTTTTGCTGTGTTTTTTTTTTCTCCAGAGCTGAGGATTAAACCTAGGACCTTGTACATATTAGGCATATGTTCTACCACTGAGTTATATCACTAACTCTTTAAAAAACAGGTTGTTGCTAAGTTACCTAGGCTGGCTTTGAACTTTTGATTTTCCTGTCTCAGTTTCCCAAGTATGTGGAACTACAGGTGTGAACCTCTGTGCCTGACTACAAGCTGCTTTTTAGTGACAACTAAATATGAATTAAATACCAATGTGTTGAAGAGAAACTTTCTATGGAAGAAAAAAACCCAAACAACTATAATAACAAGTGAAAAATAAGAAACACAAACAGTGGGGGAGGGGATTACAAATATGAGTAGAAATAAAATTTTCAAATGGAAGAATCAGATGTCAAGTTGCATTAGTTGCTTTCCCATTGCTGGGACAAAATACCTGATACTCATAACTTACAGGAGGAGAGGCTTATTTTGGCTCAGAGTTTTAGAGGATTCAGTCCATGTTCAGCTGGCTTCAAGGAAGAAATGGCATGGTACAAGGGCTTGTGGAGGAAGGCTGCTCACCCTAGGACAACAAAGAAGCATAGACAGAAGGGTGGAACCAGGGACAAGAACACACCCTTTAATGCCCTCAGTGACCTGTCTCTTTGACCAGGCCCTACCTCCAAATACATGAGGCTTGTAGAGGACGTTTTAGATTTAAAGCTTCATATTTTATCCCTGGCCCCCAAAAGTCTCATGTCCATCTTACTATGCAAAATGTGTTTAGTCCATCTTTAAAAGTCATCAGAGTCTTCATAGTTCCAGCATTGCTGAAAAATCCCAAGTCCAAAGTCTTTTGTGAGATTCAGGGCAAACTCTTAGCTAGGTGGCTTGAAAAAACGAGAGCTAAACACTTCCAACATAAAGTAGCACAGTAAACATTCACATTTCAAAAGAGGGGAGGGAATCAGACCTAAGCAAGACTGAAGCTGAGCAGGGGAAGCGTTAAATCCTGTACTCTCTTTTCTAGCACCCAGGGCAGGTTGTGAGATGTGAGTTCCAAATAGTTTGGGCAGCTCCACGCCTTTGGCTTTGTTGGTTGCAGCCCACATTGTGTCATTGTCAGGCTGGCTTTGTGGGCTGCTTGTGGAATTCCTCAGTAGAGGTTCCGCTTTCCTGGCATTTTCAAATTCCTGAGGTCCCTGTCACACCTTTGGCTTCACTTTAAACAGCTTTACACATTGCCTTCTCACGGGTCCCAGGCAGGACTGTGATCCTGTCACACATTTTCACCTGCCCTGCCAGGCTTTCTTCTGAAATCTGGATGGAAGCCTCCATGACTCTGTAACTTCTGCATTTTGCAAGTGAGCACCTCGAGGATATGTCAAGGTCTGCTGCAAGTTCTAGCAGTAGCCAATGCTGCATCAGTTTCTTGAATGCCTGGGTGACTGAATTTGAGGTAGCCTCAAAGCAGGTTTTGTTGTTAAAGGAAAATGTTTCAGAGGTGTTTATCTTTTAAGCTTGTGGTGGGTGGGGTCTAGCAATATCCTGGTGCCTTAAGGCATCTTTCCTATTCTGATGCAAAGTACTTGGCTTCTTTCCAATGCTAATCTTTTCAGCAGCCATATTCTCTTTGGCTCCAACCTTATAGGCATTTATTCTCTGTTTAATCTGCAAATTTTCCAAGCCTTTCAGCACTGTTTTTTTTTTTTTTTTTTTTTTTTTTTTTTTTTTTTTTTTTTTTTTTTTTTTTTTTTTTTTTTTTTTTTTTTTTTTTTTTTTTTTTTTTTTTTTTTTTTTGCTTTTAGAGACAGGGTCTGTCTGTGCTGTTCAGGCAGTCCTTGAGCTCACTTTGTAGCCCAGGCTGGTCTCAGATTCACAATGATCCTCCTGCCTCAGCCTCCCAAGTGCTTGGATTACAGGCGTGTGCCACCACTGGTTTTTGCTTCTGCTTTTCACTGTGCATCTTGCTAACAGCCAGCAGTATCCATTCTACAGCCCAAGTGTTAGGCTGCCTTGAAATTTTCCCCTGCCAAGTTACATAGTCTGCTTCACATCAGTCTTACATAAAGTCTTAGGATACAAGCAAAATATAAGCCAGTTCTTTGCCAGAATGAAACAAATATGTCCTCCAGTTCAGTTTTTAGTAGTTTGCCTTCTGGCCTGAAACCTCCTGAGCCTGATTTACTGTCTACATTCCTATCCTATTCTGGTTTTCTGAGCTTTGACCAGTGTTGCACATCAAGCTTGGCTCACAGCATTCTAGGGATTCTCTTGCCTGCGTCTGCAGACTTTTCCAGACTCCTGTAAAACAGTGTTGCATCTGGTGGGTCTGGGGTTTCCAGCTCACCCCTCAAACAGTCCCAGGTTAACTGTCTTTGTTGTAGAAAACAGAAGAGTAATCTGAAGAGCGGTACAAAGCAAAAGTAACTTTATTTGTAGAAGGGAGCAGTACAAAGCTACCTTGAGGAGTGCGGGCCCTGGAAATGGGTAAACTGCAAAATCTGGACAGTGGTCCTATTTTATGGGGTGGGGGCCCAGTTTCCACCCTCCTCAGGATTGGTACTTGATGGACTGGATGTTCGTCTTTGGGTTTGGATTGACTGGACATTGCTAGAGGTTTGGATTTTGTGGGTTAATGGGGGAACTTGGATAGGCGTGACAACCTGCACAAGGAGGAAGTAGGGTAAACAGTGTTGTCTGCTTCAGAGGCACAACCACAGACTGACTGCTTCAGAAGAAAAGACCACAAAACTGCTTGTCTTTTATAGCCACAGCGCTGCTTCTTCTACCCTCTAAAAGGGCCTAGGTAACCCTACTTTAGGGGATCTCTTCTGTCCCTACACCAGTTCCAAAGACTTCTGAACCACATGGTCAGATTCAGTCACAGTGTGACTTCAGACATGTTATGGTTTGTGTCTAGGTGGCCCCTCAAGCCTCATGCAGTCATGGAGGTGCTGAATCTAGCATTTGTGATTGGTTCATTGTCTAGTGCTGGGATTGGCAGTGTGAGTGCTGCATCCACCCAGGGCAGAGACAACATACTACATAGGGTCGGAAGGAGGCATGCTTCCTCTCTTCTGCCTAGTTCGCTCTTGTTGCTCGTGGCTGCCATGAATAGCTGCCCCTCTGCCATGCCACTCTGCCTTGGAGCCAGCTGAGTATGGACTGAAATCTCCAACAAATTGTAAGCCAAATAAACCTTCCCTTCCCTAATTTTGGGTATCAGATATTTTGTCTCTGCAGCAAGAGTAAAGTAACAAAGACAACATCTGATACCAGTTTTCTGTATTAGTCACTTTCCTGTTGCTTGGACAAAATACTAGATACCCACAATTTAAAGGAGAGAGAGGTTTGTCTCACAGTTTTAGAGGCTTCAATCCATGGTTGGTTGGTTTGAAAGCAAAAATGGTATGGTGGAGGAAAGCTGCTCAACTTATGGCAACCAGAAAACAGTGAGAAAGGAGGAGCTAGGGCCAAGAATACACCTTTCCAGGTAATGCCACAAGTGATATGCCTCTTCTGCATGCCCTACCTCTTAACACATGAGTCTTTTGGGAGATATTTTAGATGTAATGCAAGTGGAAGATATTTCCAGGAAGGCAGAATGAAAGGATAAAGAGATGGACAATAGAAGAAAAAAAGAGGAGAAATAATAGTATTATACAAGCACATCAGCAAATTTTCAGACTTTCTGAAAGGTAGTGTAGGACAACATTAAAAAATAGAAGTAATATGAGAACATTTCTCAGCATTGTATGCCTTGTGTGTCTGAAATGAACACACTTTCCCAGTGGACAGAACTACGATTTCATGGAATGCAAGCTGAACCATACTGTCATACAAGTTTAGAGCACCCGGGATGAAGGTAGGATCCTTTAAACTTTTAGGCCATAATGGAGTGACAAGGGCAGTGGGGGTGGGTGATGAACTGGCAGAAACCTGAAGGCAGAGCAGTTGCTGTATGATAAGTACTTGATTATGCCCTCAAAATCTTAACGAAAGGGGCTGGGAGTTTGGCTCAGTGGCTTAAGCACTTGCCTGGCAGGTGCGAGGTTGTGAGTTTGATCCCCAGTGCCACCGAAAAAAAAAAAATCTTTATGAAAAAGGATTTTCAACCCAGAATTCAGTTGTATGTTTATGTTTATCCTATGAAGTATGAAGGTAGGAAAAAGAGCTTTTTATTTTTTTGGGTGGGGGGAGCATGAAAGAACTCAGATATGTACACAAGAGAGTGTGGTGAATGAGGTCCCAGAATGATGGCTGGGTAGCAGGTCTAACAACCAGACATGGAGAAGGCACTGTTACTGGTTACATAAGCTTTTAAAAACACTACATTTGGCTTCTTAAATAATGCAGTGTGTTCTTTTTTTACTTTAGTAAACAATATAAAAGTCCATCTTCATGAACCACTGTCACATTTCAGTGGGATTTATGAGAAATTGTAAATTGAATGCTATTTTAATGTGAACAAGGTTGAAGGGAAAAAAAAAAAACAGGTTCCAACACTGAATGCAAAAATATATTCTTTTATAAGGAGATCTTCAGTAGTTCTAACAGAATTTACCTCTTCTACGAGTTAGAATTTATCTCTTCTGTGATGCTAAGTTTTGTGAATTGAGACTGAATTGTAGCTGAGTTGAATTTTAATTGTTGAATAATCACTGTAGTTAAGTCCAGAGAATGAATGAGATTATATAAAACAAGAATTGAGTACTTAGGGTACTCTGATTTAATGTTTTTGAATTTAGGTGACCTTAAAGCTAAGAACTTTAAATAAAGTTGATAATGTAAAGACTCAGATGGTGGATTGCATTTAAAGTCAGTCATGCATAGCCGTGTTAATGGTCGAAAGTAAAGGCAAAATGCCCAATACACAGTGAAGAAAGTTTTCTTTGTGAAGTCCACTTAAAAATCAGCAACAGAACAGACAGTTGGTTTTCTTTTGACTCTGTTTGAGGAAAGTGAAGCACTATATCCCTGTAAATAGCATTCCTTGGAGATACTATCATGCTTTATGAGCTGGAAGGTATATGGAGATTTGGATCATATGAGCAGTATTTTATATTTTATGGTGATTATTTTTGTTTTTGAGAAATTAACTATTTGAAAATCTTTTAAAGTGCCTTGACAAAGCGATTGTGCTTTCTCATAAAATGGTTTTTAGTAAGTGAACCTAGTAATACATAAATTATGTTTGCCTCCACTTTTGCTCTAAAAAATTGTCCAGTTATTCCACTCAAAGAATTATTTTCTTCCTGTCTTTCTTTCTTTCTTTCTTTCTTTCTTTCTTTCTTTCTTTCTTTCTTTCTTTCTTTCTTTCTTTCTTTCTTTCTCTTTCTTTCTTTCTTTCTTTCTTTCTTTCTTTCTTTCTTTCTTTCTTTCTTTCTTTCTTGGTTTTTTTGAGACAGGGTCTCAGTGTGTAGTTTAGGAGGGCCTTGAACTCACTATGCAACCCAGGCTGGCCTCAACCTTGAAGCAATCCAGAGTGCTGGGATTATAGGCTTGTGCCACCATGCCTGGCCTGAGAAATTCTTACAGTGTTTGATTTATTTGACATTTTAGCACAAGTTTATCAAAACCTACTTTTTTTAAAAAAGAAACTTCTTACTTAAACTTTGTATTTTTAGAGAAGATATTATATTACTGTGTTTCCTGAATTTTATTAATCCAAAACATTTGTGTGGAATGCTAACTTGGATGACCAACAGTGAATACATTTGGCTTGAGGGATATTTACTGTCTGATAGAGTGGAACAATCAGAAAAATCTAGTTGTTGAATAGTTACATTTGAAAAGGATTGTTTTGTACTAAATTTGCTATTTAGTGGGTTTATGAGACAAAAGTTCCATGTAATTTATGGCCAGTTAATAATTTCTTTTTATTTTTTTCCTTTTGTTTTATTTTTTTGAGATAGGGTCTCACTCTGTAGCTCAGGCTGGCCTCGAACTCACAGTGATCTCCCTCCCTCAGCCTTCTGGAATTGCAGGTGTGTGCCGCCACACTTAGCTAATCATTTTTATACATAAGAGAATAAATTTCTCATATGGTTACAGGGCTGATAGCAGAACCTCCAAATATGATACAAGGGATATATTATAACTCCTAGCCTGTTTGATGTTTGATATGCTGAGTTTGTTCTCTAAAAATTGAAGAATGAATTTTAGGAACAACAAAGTTTAAAAGTAGGAAGGTATTTACAGAGAGGATAGAAATCTCCTCTTAGAGGAACAAGAGTGATCCTGAATAGGTAGCTGAGGACCCCACTTTACAGGTAAATTTTACAGAGCAATACCAACGTGGGTACTGTAGGGGTTACAGCTTTGATTAAGGATACAGGTATAGTTGCTCAGGCAATAGGGATCCAGTGGGGAAACAAGTCACGAACAAGGGTGCATGGAAAGAACAAAGACTCTAGGAAATGATGGGTCAGAGGTCTTGGCTGTCCACTGGGGTGACTGAGGTCTATCGAGGCTTTAGTAGGCCTGGTGTTTGTTCTTGGAGGAAGTACACAGGCCTGCTTATCTTGAGGCCTGGTCTCCAACAAATGTGTCTCCAGCCCCTGTTGAGATATCTTTCACCTTTGTCCTATCTCTCTGGGGGGCCTAGCCCTATCTGACTGCCTACGATATTTCTCCCCAGCTTAGCTGTCTATAATGTTGTGTATTCATTTTTCTTGTAAGTTCTACTTCCCATGACTAACCCTGTTTAATTCATGTTTTGTTTGTTCAGTACTCGCCAATTGCCACTGTCTAGTATCCATTTCGTTCTATGTTTCTCTGTGCTACTGCCCTATTTATGTTGTTCTTTTTTCCTTTTTCATGATACTGGACTCTCGCGTACAGTCTCTTCTACGAGAATACCATAATATTTCTAATGTGTAAGTCTAAATAGATGGTGATTCATTGCTTGTAGGATAAAGAACTAGAGTTAAGGCCTTTCACACTTGGAAATGCATCTGCTTTTCAATTTTATCTTCCACTAAGCTGTTTCTCTTTTCATCCCCCAATTAGTACACACTCCCGTAATACCAAGTATTATTTTTGTCTAATATTTCAGCATTTAGTTTCACAATTTAAAATTTTTTTTGCTATTCATTGGTTAGAATACTCTCAGTTTGTGGAAATTCTTTCAAGATGAACTTCCGCTCTTTCTGAAACTAAGCATCCTAATGACTTCAGTTAGGCAAAGTAATCCTGTCTTGATGATCATATATAAGGGATTTTTTTCTTCAGTCTTTTGTTTATGTGGAACACCTTGGTAAGGAAAGGATAAAGATGTTTGTGTGGTAGGCAGTGGAGAGGTGGACAATAGATTGGAAAAAGCAATGTGGACGTAGTGGAATTAGAGCTCTGGGTTTCTAGCTTTTCGTAAGTGTTTGATTTTTAAAATTAGCACTAAACAAGTGTTAGCCCTAGCAAGTATTGACTTAATAAGGCAAGTGAGTGTAGATTTGTTTAAAGGGGAAGAAAATGTTTGCTTTTCTTTTCCTTAAATTGCTGACGGAAATGTAGAGTTTGAACCTTCAGTTCATGGGGTTAAGGTAGCCCAGTGAGTGGCGGGAGGAGAGGAGGTGGAGAGGGGGTGTGAGGGTCTTACCCAGCTGTTCTGCTCAGGAACTGCAGCGCCCGCCCGGCATCGCTTCAGTTATTCCTGCCTCTCCCAGATAAGTAGTTTAAATCGTTTTAATGGCAGTAGGAAATAATTTTGTAATTTTATGTTTTGGGAATCTTACTTATTTATGTGTGTACATTATAGAAAAACTGTGCTTTTCTTATTTAGGATGAGAAATGTTAATTTTTTTCTGGTGTTATGCTGGGCATGTAATAGCAATTCAGTAAACACTTGTAGAGTACATTTTTACCAATTCTATTTTCATGATTCAGTCCCTCTCCAGACTCCATTCTTTGTCCTCACAGTCACACTGTAAGTGTGACTTACTTATGTACTGAGACAATTACGTTTTATAGGAAGACATTTTTAATGTACTCATAGTCTCATCAGTCTATTGCTAGATAGTTCTTTAAACTTACAGTTAGAAGCTGAAGGTTGGGTGTAGTAGTACACGCATGTAATCCCAGAACTCAGGAGGCTGAGGCAGGAGGATCACTATGAGTTTGAGACCAACCTGGCCTACATAATGAGTTGAAATTCACATTGCAAGAAGATCCTGTCTCAAAAAACCAAAAACCAAAGCAAACAAAGCATTCCAAAACAAAACAATAAAACAAAGACAAGCTGAGTATAGTTCTTTGAGGAGTTATTTCAGAGTGAATTTGTTAGATATTTAATATTTTAATGTTTCTGTGGTTACCTGTCCTACTGGTGATTGATAGTTAAGAAATAAAAGTTCTTCCTGAGGCTCATAAATACTTCCTGAAAGTCACTGAAATTTGTCTTTCTGAAAGTCAGTGAAATTACTATTGCCCACACAATTGAAAAATAATCTTGGGACACTAAGCAGAGCACTAACTGTGTGAAGAAGATTTACTGATTCCATTTTACTTGTCTGCTTTACTATTTTAAACTCACGTGTCTGATTAAAGACAAAGTATATGCCCTGTTGCAAAACTTTTTCAAAAACCTTTCTGGTTATTAAGAACACTCTGTTGAGGATCTGTCTCAGGAATTGGGGGTGTGGCTTAGTCGTAGAGTGGGTGCTTAGTATGTGTAATGCCCTGTTCCTAGCACTAGACAGAAATACTAGGTAGATAGATAGATAGATAGAAAGAGTGATTGATTCCACCTCAGTAAATCATGAGCTTTTGCAGAGTCCCCTGGGAAGTGGGAATGTTTAGCTAACCATGATCACTTGCCTTCTTTTCTCTTGGGTTCTTGTTTGTCTGATATTGAGTCCCACAAGACCTGTCACTAAGGTGGCTCTTTTGGCCTCATCAGCCCCTTGCTGAATCTGAGTGAACCTGAGTGGGCCAGCACAGTCATTAGAAATTCCGTGAGGTGTGGTCCCCATCAAAATCAAGGGGGGTCAGGACCTGGCAGCCATTGAAGAGTACTGTGGCCTTGAGGTATAGCAGATTTCTTTTAATCTACTTTAAGTATTTCAAAAAGCCTGATGATGGAGTTGCTCTTTTTAGTAGTCTAGTCAGAGAAATCTCCCTGAGAATAAGATAATGGAGGAAAGACAGAGGAGGATAAGGGAGCAAGCATTACTGCTGTCTTCAGGTGGAAGAATTGAGCCGGTACATGCCATAGCCCTGAAGTAGACTCCGCGGTTCCAGAG
This sequence comes from Dasyprocta punctata, assembly GCA_004363535.1. Taxonomy (NCBI): domain Eukaryota; kingdom Metazoa; phylum Chordata; class Mammalia; order Rodentia; family Dasyproctidae; genus Dasyprocta; species Dasyprocta punctata. The sequence continues at coordinate 41,311 of RJWM01012267.1, read as the reverse complement.
AGTGCCAAGGAGCCCATCATGGCTCAGCAGAGTGAGAAGCCAGAGAGTAGGGGTGGTCAGCATCAGATACCCTATAGGCAAGAGCAGCAATCTGTGGAGGGTCTTGGGGCCACTGTTAAGTGTTAGGATTTTATGTGAGGGAGACGGGAGGGGTTGGGATGGTGTTAAGCAGAGCTATTCTATGACTTAGGTTATGAACAGGTCAAATTGGCCACTATCTCTAGAGCTGACTGTGTATGGTTAAGAGAGGATGCTGGGAAACAAGTCAGAAGCTACTGTAGTAATCTTGGTGAGAGATGTTGGCTAGGGTCAGAATGGAATTGGTTGCACTGTTGAAATCTAGCCAGTTAGTAGATAAAATCTGCAAACAGAGGCAACAGGATTTGCTGAAAGATTGGTTATAGAATATAAAACTGGGGAGTCAAGAATGACTTCCAAGATTTTGGCATGTGCAACTGTCAGGCTGAAGTTATTTTAGGAGAAGAGGATTGTAAGAGAAACAGATTTAAAAGGTAGAGGGAGTTGCTTAGGATATGATGAGTTTGGTAGACTGTATCTTGAGTGGTGATGTTGAACAGTGCATGAGCTCTAGAGGTCTGGAGTTCAGGAGAAATATTGGGGTTAGAAATGTGGGCATGATTAGCATATTAATACTGTCAGTGCCAATATTAACCATTATTAGAATGGTTAAAGCCAGTAGACTAGGGAGATAATGTTTAAAGCTAGAAGATGAGAGTAGAGGGAGAAAAAGCCAAAGAATTCATCTTTAGGAATTTTTGGTATTAAACACAAAAGTTGAAGTAAGTGACAAAATGCTTCAAGGGGATGCGTGCCCAACTGTATCACATGATGCTTCACATTTAGGGACATAAAGATTGAAAATTGGTCACGTGATTGAGCAGTGTGGAGGTCCTTGGTGATCTTGATGGGATGGGAATGTGTGCTTGGCAGAAAGGGGTCCAAGAGAAGTAAAGTGAGAAAATGGGGGCAGTGAGTGTAGGTAGGTGATGGTCCTGAGGTAAAGATGGAAAACTGACGATGCCGTGCAAGGGAAGAGGAGGTGAGAGAGAGAGGTGTGGGAAGAGGGAGATGAAGAAGGAAAAAGGTGAGGAAGAAGGGAGAGTGATTGATTTTGTTCTTGTTTGACTGAGAGGGTGTAGGATCTGGAGGGTGAGTAGAGACATGGATCTTGAATACAAATAGAGATAATTTGACCTTAGTCCTAGAACAGAAGACAGAATATATGGACACACACCCAGGCCACGGGTGGTGGTGCGTGCCTGTAATTCCAGCACTCGGGGGACTGAGGTGGTAGGGTCATGGCAAGTTGGAGGCCAACCTAGAGTGTATAGTCTGAACTACAGAGTGAGACCCTACCTAAAAAAAGCAAAAAACAAAACAAAACAAGACAAAAACCCCAAAACCACGGAAACCAAAAAACAAATAAACTTCATACGGCACACACCCAGAATGGTAGGTAGTTATGGTTGTGGGAGCTTGAAGAAGATTTAATTACTTCTTAAAGTGAGAAAATTTGTATTTGCATTTTTAGATAGATGAGTAGATATTGTCTTCAATACGCGTTATGTAGTATGGTTGGAAGTAAGGATGGCCCTTGAAAAGAAATTTGGAGTTACCTTATGTTTCTCTTTCTGTCTCTGTCTCTCTTTCCTCTCTATGTGTCTATCTGTCTGTCTCTATATCTATATATAAAAATGTTTGTTTTAGTGTTTTGCTTTGTTTTTGTTTTTATTCAAGGTTCCTGATCCTTAGAAACTAGAATTTCTCTTCTCCAAGGTGCAGAATTGAAACTAATCTTCTGCCTCCTTTCTGTCTTGGATCTGATCTTGAAAAAATTCTCTGACTTACCCTGCTTGACCATAGTAAGAGGGACCCTTCGCTTCATTCCAGAGGAGCCCTGCCCCATACTCTGGAGGGAGGAAGGCTGCAGGGAGAGGCCACAAAGAATGCTGAAGCAACCAGATCTTGCTGGGTTTCCACACCCAGTCTGTCTACTTTGGGTCAGAGATATTTTTGTCCAGTCACATTTTGATAAGGTTCTCAGTAAGTCATTTATGCTTGTGCAGGTTCATTAAGAACCCCAAAGGACAAAAGTCTGTATAAAACCCCATGAGAGTTTTCATACTTCTCTTTATGTATCTGTATCCTTTGTAATATCTTCTGACAATAAAGCAGTGCGTGTGTTTTTGAGTGCTGTGAGCGGCTTGAGCAAATCCTTGAAGTTCAGAAGCATGAGTGAAATAACCCACTGCTTGGCATCAGAGTTAGGGGCAATGGTGGGGCCTGGTCTTCAGCCTGCAGGACCTTACCCTGTCTCCTCATGCGGATAGTGCCAGAAATGAACTGGTGTCCTCTGTGTACCTGCTGGTGGAGAGGCATCCCTGGACCTTTCGAGGTTCATGGAAGTCTTTTGTGTTGGTTGTGGTTTGGAAGCAGGTCAAAAAAGAGGCAACTTTTTTTCCCCAATACTATACTTATTGACTGTTTTTATTGGTATGTCAAGAAAGGAGTGGTAACAATAGTTTTTTTTTTTTTTTTTTTTTTTTTGTGGCACTGGGGATCAAACTCATAACTTTGCACCTGCCAGCGGGCAGGCACTTAAGCCACTGAGCCAAACTCCCGGCCCTAGTTTTTTGAGACAGGGTTGCACTATGTAGCTCAGGCTGGCCTTGCACTCAACATTGTAGCCCAAGCTGGCCTCAAACTCACAATGCTCCTCCTACCTCAGCCTCCAACAATAGTATTTTATAACTGGTTCAGCAAAATGAAAAATTCCAAAGAAAACTCCAATACTTTTAGATTATCTATGATTCTTAGCTAGTCGTTTAAGTGCAGTATGAACTGGAAAACAAAATTAACTCCCTGTAAAAGGTGTTTACCTTTAGCATGGTGTAGTGGCTGTCCATTGGGAACAATAAGAGCTGAATTCTAGTTAAAGCTAAGGGCAACAAACTCCAGTTAAAGGCATTCTGCTTTGGACAGGTGGTCTGATAAAACAGTAACAAATCTTTGATGTAAAGCCTGTTACTCTGCATTCTCGGAAGTGTTTTGAAAGATATATGTAGATCTCCTTATCACTTTCTTATCTAAAGCTAAAGACTTGAGGGAGTGTTCTTGTCAAAATTCCAACTAGAAACAATATTAACACAGACTAGTGTTCTGCGAAGATCTACAAGGTGCTAAATGATCCAGGTAAGGGCATTTTTTAGACAGTCACGTTTTCTGCCTACACCCTTTCTCCATGTCCTCAAATCCTTATGAAAACCCCAGTCTCTCACCGTGACTGTCCTCCTTGACAGTATACCCTGATTTAGGTGAACTTTTGTTTTTTCTACATTCCTTCTCTATTGGTAATTTTTTTTTTTTTTCCTGGCACCAGAGATCAAACTCACAACCTCATACCTGTCAGGCAGGCATGTAAGCTGCAGAGCCAAACTCCCAGCCCTAGTTTTTTAGACAGGGTCGCACTATGTAGCTCAGGCCGGCCTTGCACTCCCGTTGTAGCCCAAGCCGGCCTCGAACTCACAACGCTCCGCCTACCTCAGCCTCCCTGAGGGCTGGGATTAAAGGCGTGCGCCACCACACCCGGCTTGGTAAATTTGTTTTTTACCAGCTGTGTCAGTGCTCTGTGCACCCTGTCATGGCACACAGGACAGTCAAACCAGGCAGTTCTCCTGTTTACTTTTTAGTAATCTGCTCATTAAAGAATTTAAATCTAAATACAAATTAAGACCTCACATGTAAGAAATAATAAACATTTTAATATTTGTGAAAGAAGTGATGAAATTTTCAAAAATTCTTTATACTTTTAAATTATACTTATTTTTTATTAAAATAGGTTAGGGGGTTGAGAGTGTGGCGTAGTGACAGAGCACTTGTCTAGCACATGTGAGGTCCTAGGTTCAATCTGTAGCACTGCAAGAAAAATATAAAAAAGGTTAGAACAACATGGTATTAGATAAATAAGTCTTTTTCTAGACTTAGGGACAAATGTTAACCAAGTTGCAGATAAGAAGCTCAGTTGGGCAAAGCTGTTTAATGTAATGATTACAAGTTTGGACTTGGGGTCGCACAAGATTCAAAACCATGCCTTTACAACTTGTTTCCTACTGGTCTCTATTTGGACAAGTGGCCTTAAACCTCAATTTCCCGTATCTCTCATATGAGAAATCCGAAGTATAAATAAAGAACAAAATAAAGGGTAGATAATAGAAATAGGAAGAAAGAGCTTTCTCAAAGGGGAAGCAGTTCAAGAGATGGCAGGAGGAAGGGAGCGAAAGTGAATGAGAAAAGGAATTAAGATGCCTTACTGTGTGTACCAGCGCCACACAAAGAATGCAAACATTACGAACTGCAAACACGTACCAGAAAAGAGAAGGGGATCAAGAGATGGGTGCAGAGGGAAGGGAAGGGAAGGAAAGAGAAGTATTACAAACATATACTAATGAAAAAACAGATGGTAGTTACCTCCTCGAGTTTTAAGAATTAAGTGAGACAGTAAAAAGTAGCTTACTATAATGCCTAGTATGTAATGAATAGCTTAGGAAACATAGTGATTTTATTTCCTTTGACAAGTTAGGAGAAGAAAATTGTCAATTCCTGTTTTTGTGTGATATGCATACGTGTATGCACACATACGCAGACCAAGTTAGCAGAAGTAAGAAAACCTTAGTCTTGTCGGTGAAATGAGAACTTCATTGAGTATTACAGATTTTATTGGCTTGCTTATAAGACAATGATAGAGTAGTTGTTGAATGACACTGTCTTGTCTTCCTTTTTGATGTGTATATCCTTTTAATAAGGGTTTCTATTTGAGTTCTTATTTTTTCCTATTAAATTCTTAGGAGAACTGTGTTGCCTGAATTAGATTGTACTTGAGGTCACTTTGTTAAAATACCCTCTACTTCTGGTCAAAGTCCAGCTTCTGTTTGGGGATGTTTAAAGAGAAGTGAAATGTCAGAGATGTATTTTAAAAGACTTAAGGTTTGATCAGATTTCTTACCATTTTAATGATGAATACCATCTTGATGGTGGTTTTTTTCACATATAGACCTGTTAGTCCTTGAACAAAATCTCATTAACTTTTTTTTTTGTACCAGGAATCGAACTCACAACCTCATGGTGGCAGGCAGGTGCTGTGCGGCTGAGCTATATCCTTGGCCCATTAAAAAATCTCTTTAACATTAACTCAGGCCTGTGATTTAAACAGTAGACATTGAGTTGAGTAGAGTGTGACTGTTTTACATAGGTTTTTCTGGAGTGGCCTTTTATTGGTCTAACTTGCTTTCTGGAAATTTGATTATTATTTTCATTAGCCAGTTTTGGGGACCCAACTATCTCTTGGTAGGAAAATGAATTAAAATTTTATCTTTTTTTCCCAAAAGATCAACAAACTTTTTTTTTTTTTGGTACCGAAGATCAAACTCACAACCTCACGCCTGCCAGGCAGGCGTCTATGCCGCTGAGCTAAATTCCCAGCCCTGTTTTTTTGAGACAGGGTCTCACTATGCAGTTCACGCTGGCCTTGAACTCACTTTGTAGCCCAGGCTGGTCTCAAACTCACAATGATCCTCCTGACTCAGCCTCCTGAGTGTTGGGATTAAAGGCCTGCGCCACCACACCCAGCAAGATCAACAAACTTTAAAGAAGTGACTTTTAAATGCAGCACAGTCATGAAGCTATGTAATTTCCAGATTTAATCATTGGATAATAAATTAGTTGAAAGCATATGGAAAATTTAAATCACCTGGAATAAATTAATACTTTGCTATTACCTATTCTGATGTTTTACCATTTGTGAAAGAAACCTTGAGTTTTGAAGTAAACTGGGATATTTAGTCTCCGAAGAATACAGGGCTTTCTCTAAAATAGTGTACATTTTGGCTGAGTTAACTTAATAAAGATTATCTACATGTGTTATTTGAATCCTATCTAAATTCAGAGCTGTTTTGTGATAGTAATTTAGACAAGAGTTTCTATCTGAAATATAATTTATGACTTCTTACTTGAAAATCTGTAAGAAAATTTTGTAACCAATTCTGACAGTTTAGGTGGTATAGTATTTGTAATTTTCCTGATAGTTTTGAAATCATTTAAAAATGTGTAATAAACTTATTAATGAAATATTTGTTTTTTTTTGTTGGGATACTTGGCCTTACCAGGTTAGTAAGTTAGTATTTGTGTTCATTATTTCAAAGAATCAAGTGAAAATGGGCTTAGCTTTAAACATTGATTGATTCATAGACTTTTCTTAGGTTATATTTGGAACTTGCTTTGTAAAAATGGTCAATCATTAAGACCAGCAATGCGATTGATTAGACCTGCAGAAGGGAATTTGTAGCTCCAACAAATATCTTTCTTTTTTCTTGCCTTGTCCTGAAAAAGTTGATCTCTGCATTTTCCCATTAGAATATAAACCTAAAATAATGCCTGCTACATAGTAAGTACTCAGTGGATTAATGAAAATGAGTAAGTCAATCAAAATTACTTCTTTAAATTAGGTAGTCCATTTTTGGAATTTGTTAATCTTGAGATGTTTTCATTTCTTTGTCCTAAGTTTGGACTTGGTGGTGGTATTTTCTACTTATTATTAATGAATTTTTATTTCTTCTAAAACCAAAATACTCAAAATAATTTCCAATACCAATATTTAAGCATGATATAGTACTGTAGTAATAAAATAAATACCCATACTTTGTATAACTAGCTGAAGATTAACTTGCAGATGTTTTCTAGAAAGGACTTTCCCAAGGTAATTTTGTGATAAAGGGAATCCTGCTGAAAAGTTAAAAAACATATTTTTTAAAAACTTGATTAAGGGCCAGGAGTTTGGCTCAGTGCCTTAAGCGCCTGCCCTGGCAGGCGCGAGGTTGTGAGTTCAATCCCCGGTGCCGCCAAAAAAAAAACAAAAAAAAACAAAAAAAAACTTGATTAAAAATTTTGAGACAAGGTCCTATAAGTCACTTAGTTCCTTTGACTGTGCTTGAACTTGCAGTCCTTCTGCCTCAGCCTCCCAGAGTTCTGGGATTACAGGTGTGCACTACTATGCCCAACTTGGAAGATTTCGAGAATTTATTTCTCCTCCTCTTACACCTCCTCTTCCAGATTCTGGTTCTTCCTCCTTGTCTTCTTTTTCCTCCTCTTCTTCCTGTTTCTGCTTTGTCTTCCTTTCCTCTTAATCCTCTTCTTGATCCTTTTTTTTTTGTTTGTTTTTTTAATGGAGTCTGCTTTTGTTGCCTGTGCTGGTCTTGAACTCAGTCTTCCTGCTTTAGCCTCCCAAGTAGCTGGGATTACATGTGTGTGCTATGCACTTGGCTGTTTTTGAGGATTTCTTGTGCAAATAAACTTGTATGGAACTGAAATGCTGGATGAGAGATTGTGTGAGGTGCATTCGAGATGTACCCACCGAGGCCAACTGTTTACAGGTGCCCAGTCTTCTCGCAGTATCTGGATGGACAAAGCTCATAGCCCTCAGGATACACTGATAACCATGAGGGGAGTCACCAGTTTAAAGCTATGTGCCCAAAGTGCATGGAACACTGTTTCCATCAGCGAGGCCCAGGGCCTCTTAGATAAGGGAGCTCTCTGTTTGAAAGGTAAATTTGATACATCTGCCTTATTCTTCGACCCCTCCCCTACTAGAATTTAAGATCCTTCTAGGTCAGGGATTTTGCCAATTTTGTTTACCCTTCTGTCCCCCGATTACTTTTCCATTAGATAGAAGGCTCCCTGAGGCCAGGCAGTGCGTTTCTTTTTGCTCAGCATATTGTATTCCCAGCATCTAACAGTGTGTGGCACAGAGCTGGCTAAGTGTGCGTGACTAGAGTAACCAAGGTGGCCTTGGAAGGGTCTGCCTGCCCTGCTTAGCACCAGTTGCATCCTTTTTGACTTCCTTTTCAGCCAAGCCCCAAATTATTTTTAGCTAGTACTCAGTTTCTAACATCCTAGCTAGTAAAATGTGAGGTGCTGGTCCTATATAGTACCGTGTCACAGCTATACTTCTAAAAAGGTAATTTTTGAAGGTGATGGTGGTCTGGCAGGTAATGGCTTGTATTTTGTAGTATGAATCTTCTCTCATTCTGCCCATGGTACATGGACGTTAATGGGATTGTCCCTGGAGTCCAGAGGGAAAAGTGCATGGACGTGTTTGCACTTGCCACTTCTATTTCTAGTGAGTTGCTCCCTTGGGAGGTGCCTGACAATAGCTTTTTCTTCCACAAGAATGATGAAAAGTTAGTGTGGAATCCTGGAAAGGGACAGATTTCCCTCCAGGTTACATAGTGCTTCTGTTTATTTTATAAGTTTACTGGAGTGCTGACTTTAAAAAGACAGTATCAGTAGTCAAGTAAGTAATAAATACGAGATAATTTTCAGATTATGATGGGGAATTAACACAATCTTCTCTCTCTCTCCTCCTGGAATAACTAGGAATTTTAAAGAATTTCTTGCCAGGTGTGGTGGCGCATGCCTGTAATCCCAGCACTCGAAGGGTCACTACAAGTTTGAGGCCAGACTGGCTATGCAGTAAATTCAAGACCAGCTTGAACTACATGGCAAGACCTTAAAATTAAAATTTCCTGAATTAACATAGTGATTGTTGTTGTTTTTTTCCCTTTAGTATTCTTGCAGTACATACATAGCTAGCATTTAATGTGTCTAATGTGTCCACTGGGAAACGAGACTGTCCTTTTGTAATTCCCTTTAGAATATCTTTTAAAGTACTCTTCATATGCAAATATGCTTAGTAAGAATAAGTGGTGATTGCATGGCTTTTCTAAAAGATTTTCTGGGACCAGCTTGTAACATATCTAAAAGAATTTTATCATCCTTGGTGGGATAAATAAATCAGGTATCATTAATGAAGGCTAATTTATAGTATAAATAGTTAGGATTCTAAAAACTATTAAATGAAGACTTACTAAAGTGTTAATGTGGTGGCACACTCCTGTAATCCTAGCACTCATGAGGCTGAGGCAGGAACTACATACAGAGTGAGACTTTGTCTCAAAAACAAGCAAGTATTCTGAAAATTTAGCATTATATAGAAAGCAGTATCATGTTTTAATTCTTTGTGTTTTTTTGTTTTTGTTTTTTTTGGTATACGGGATCAAGCTCACAACCTTGCGCCTGCTAGGCATAATGTTTCAACAAATGAATTTTGGGGGAGCACAATTCAGCCACATGACAAAAGGTATCATAAAAGGGGAAAGAGATGGGACTTAACTGTGAATACGACTAAGACCGCTGGGAATTTATAGTTGAGGACAGAGCGGAAGTCAGTGGATAGAAGTGACTAGGAGGAGGCATGAAGGATACGGTATTTCTTGCTGAGCAGAGGTCAAAGTCTTACTCACCCAGGGTGGGGATAAGGAATTTATAAGCAGGTATCTAGTAGGGATACTGATTTAGATTTCTTGCTACAGCTGGGTTATACAGATCTGGGGGAGAGGTCTTTGCCAGCAGTTCGTTTATACATACTTACTTTATTGTTCCTGGTGATTCTCCGTCCAGAGACCGGAGGGTTCCAGCAAATGAGCTTTCAGCTTCCCTTGGCCTGGGGGTGGGTGAGGGTGCGTTTGCTCAGCAACCTGGAGTGCATGTGTGGTGCCATTAGAAGATCCCTTTCTCAATTTTTACCTACTCTATTTTACATTTCTCTTTAGATCTGAGGTCTTAGAAGTACCTCATACTGTAATTCTTGTGTTCTTCGCAGGTTTTATAGTAAATTGGGTTGGTTTTCATTTTCTCTGATTGCTGGCTTGAGATTCATCTGTCTTGGGTTTGATGTTAGGTGTCTTTCAACCATTTGATTCCTAACTTTCAATACGTTGCTCTTTTCTTAGGTTCTCCCATCATTGTGGGGCTGATGCTTTTTAAAGAACAACTTTATTGTAGACTCAGGGCTTTGATGAAGGCGCAACATTTAAATGTGTGCCTTTTCACTTTCTAGCACTAGGAAGCTGTGGTGCACCATTCATTTATTTATTTAGTCATTTATTTTCCTTTTGGTACTAGGACTCGAACTCATGGCCTCATGCTTGCCAGACAGGTGCTGTGCCACTGAGCTATAACCCCAACCCTGGTGCACCATTTAAAATGGGAAGGCAAATTGAAAAGTTGAAGGGAACTGCCTTTTTTTTTTTTTTTTTAACTTTGAGCGGGTTTTACTCTACTGTGATTTTATTTTATTTTATTTTATTTTATTTTTATTTTTTGTGTTTTTGAGACAGGGTCTCGCAATGCAGTTCAGGCTGGCCTTGTGCTCACTTTTTAGCCCAGGCTGTTCTCAAACTTGCAAATGATTCTCCAGCTTCAGCCTCCCAAGTGCTGAGATTATAGGAGTGTGCCACCACACCTGGCTTTTTCTATTGTGATTTTTAGTTTTAGATTTTTTTTCAGGTAGTTCTAAATCAGCATCCATGGCTATTCTGTAATTTCCTTTTGTGTTTACACCTTCCATAAGACCTTTTGTCATTTTTCCCCCTAGTGCTGGGGAATGAACCTAGGGCCTTCATACTGAGCTACATCCTCAGCATCTTTTAATTTTTTTTTTTAATTTCAAGTCAGTGTCTCAGTAAATTACTGAGTTGCCCAGGCTGGGTTTGGATTTGTGATGCTCCTGTCTCAGCCTCCATAGTCCTGGGATTACATGGCACTACCATGCCTAAATTCTTTGTCTTGAAACAAAGGCTGTGGGGGAGGCAAAGGGGACAGGTATGACTAGCATCTATTGGGGGCTGGTAGGGTTGTGATCTCAGTTTTATGTCACTTAATCCTCGCAGCAATTCTGTAAGGTAAGTGATATTATCCCACCATATGGATAAAGATGAAGATAAAGATCAGAGAGGGCGAGTAACTTGCCTAAGAGCCAGTCAGCGTGGTGGAGCCGAGTTTCAAGCCTAGGTTTTCAGAGCATTCAATTATTTTTAATTTTTTAAAATTTTTTTTATTTAAAAGAAAATAGATACAGAAGATAGAAACAAAAAGCAAAAAAGACAAACAACAACAAAAACAACAACAACAGATCTGATACGATAACATTGTAGGTTTACACACTGAGGTGGTTGAAGTTTGACAGTAGTTACAATATTGCATATCATTACCTTCATAGGGGTTGATCATATTCACATAGACATGCAAGATTTATCAATAGAAGAATATTAACTTTTCTTTTTCAATAGCTAATGTACTTAGTAATACAGTTTTTTTAACTGTCTTATGTATGCATATTTATAAATTTATGTCTTTTTCCTTTTCCCTTCCTTCCTTTCCCCTTAGAATACCTCTTGTTATCATTGAAATAACTCCCCATAATATCAGGTCTAATATAATCAAGCTAAATAGTTCAGAGTGAAACCAATAAAGGATAAAAGAATCGCCATACATAAGAGAAACAAAAAACTAAAGGAATCAACTAACAACAACAACATATCCTATACTGTAAAATTATAGGTTTAGGAATTTAGATGGTTGGAATTTTACAGTGGTTGCAACATTGTATATCGTTACCATTAAGGGGGCTGTTCAGATTGGCAGGTAAAGACATGTAGGATTGATCTGATCATATGAATATCAGCTGTTCTCTCTCACCAGTTAATGCATTTAGTAGTATAGACTTTTAAACTATCTTATGAATACCCTCATATAAAACTATGTCTTTTTTCCATACCTTCCTTCCTCGGTTCCCCTTGTAATACCTCTTATTGTCTTCAAACTAAATGCCCTTACCAATTGGCCAAATATAGTCAAATGAAATAGTACTGAATAAAACCAATAACAAATAAGGTAATGGCGGCAATACATAGTAATGCAACGTTGATTTCTATAATGCCTCATATTAGCTTCAAGGCAGTTGCCTATATCATCTGTTGTAACACAAACACACTAAGATAGGTTAAAATTCCTCAGAACAGAGAAGGGAAAGTAATACCTGGTTTTAAAGCAAGGTGATCATATATCATTGAAGGCTACCCTTATAAATTTTGTTATCTTTAAAATAGCTGTCTTTGTCATCATTTATGATAAAGTTAGGCCTGTCGAGGTAGAATAGGATTAAACTAAACAGCTCATTGAAAACAATACTGGACTTAAATCCCATTGATGGATTATTCATTTGTCTGCCCTGCTCGGTGGTATCTCTGTGTCGCTGTTTCTGGAGTAGTGGGCTTCTTTATCTCTCTCTAGAATGTCCTTCAGTATTCTTTGTAGGGTTGGCTTGGTTGTCATAAATTCTTTTAGTTGTTCTTTGTCGTGGAAGTATCTTGTTTCTCCGTTGACTTTAAAAGATAATTTTGCAGGGTACATCAGTCTGGGTTGGAAGTTATTTTCCTTCAGGGCTTGAAATATTTCACTCCAGGCTCTTCTTGACCTGATGATTTGTGTTGAGAAGTCTGTCGTGATTCTGATGGGCCTTCCTTTGTAGGTAATCTGTCTCTTTTCTCTAATAGCTTTTTTTTTTTTTTTTTTTTGGCGGCACCGGGGATTGAACTCACAGCCTCGCACCTACCAGGGCAGGTGCTTAAGCCACTGAGCCAAACTCCTGGCCCTGGTTTTTTGAGGCAGGGTCGCACTGTGTAGTTCAGGCCGGCCTTGTGCTCGCATTGTAGCCCAAGCCGGCCTCGAACTCACAACGCTCCGCCTACCTCAGCCTCCGGAGTGCTGGCGTGCGCCACCACGCCCGGCTCTAATAGCTTTTAATATTATGTTTTTGTGTTGAATTTCTGGGATCTTGATTATTATATGTCTGGGTGTAGGCCTATTTTGGTCCGGTTTAGCTGGAGTTCTATATGCTTCAGTTATCTGAAAGTCTCTTTCTGTTCCCATGCTTGGAAAATTTTCTGAAATTATTTCTGTAAATAGGCTTTTAATTTGATTTGTATTGACCCCTGCTTTTTCACTCACACCTTTTATTCGTAAATTATATTTCCTTGGGTTGTCTTGCAGCCGTTGCACTGCCACTTCCAGATTTCTTATTATTTTTAGAAAGTCTTTTCTTTCTCTCTCCCAGACTGCCATTTTTTCTTCCAGTTTTGAAAGACTATCTTTAGTGTCCTTCAGGTGGTTCTGCCAACTTTTATTGGAGTCTTTGAGTTCCTGGTATTCTCTCTGAATCTGATTGATGCGTTCTAAATCTTTATTTGTTTCATTCTCAATTTCCTTTGATTTTCCATCCTCCACCTTTCTGGCTATGTCTCCTTTAGAGGCGCTTAGGGATTCCCCTATTATGTATTTCATTTCAATTCTCAGTTGGGCTAACAGTGCCACTTTAATTTCTTTTATAGCTTCATGGAGTTGTCTCCCCACTTCGGTTGTCATCTCCTCTGAGAGTTTAATTTTTGGACTCCTGACCTTTTCTGCGTTTGCTTCTCCTGGATTTGTTCTGCTTGTATCAGAGTCTGGAGAGCGCCCTCTACCTTTCTGTCTTGGCATTTTCCTGGGCTCTGCTGTGAGCCCCATGTTGGCCCACTGCGTTTCCCCATCCCACCTCCGCTCTGCGGATGTCTGGTGCAGTGTGCGAGGACACAGCCGCTGCCTGGGAACCTGTACCGGCCATCTGCCTAACTTCCTCTGTCACCCCCAGGGCACCCGTCCAGGGCCCGGTGTGGGCAAGGAACCATGCCTAATTAGGTGAGGTTCTGGTCTCAAGATGGATGCCTGTCACTCGCTCTCCCTCGGGGGTGGGGGGCTGGGTCCCACCAGGTTCACTCACTTGCCAGCTCACGACCACCTCATTCCACAATCGATCGCTGCCTCAGCTGCTGCAGCCGCAGCAGTTCAATCGTGCATCGCCAGCACTTTAATTGTACCTTCCCAGTTCGGGTCCTGCCACTAATTGGATTTGGCTCTGGTCAGAGGCGCCGCCAGCTTTGTTTGTTTACTTCTTCTTTTTTTACTCTTTCTGTGGGCTACAATTCTCATCCTAGACTTCTGTTAGGTCCAGAGGACCATCTCCCTCCCCTTTGCTTCTTTCTGTTATTATATTATTTTATATTCCAGCATTTGGATGGTATATTCCAGGGAGTCTCCCTATCGCGGTGTTATCGGGTCGGCCATTTTGCAGGAAGTCCACATTCGGTTATTTTTAATCTGCCCTTTCCTTTTAGTTCTTGCTGAACAGTTCATTCATTCACCAGCAGCTATTGGGTTGCCTACTCTGTGGCATACCTTAGGGGCACAGCAAGGAACAGTCTGTGCCCTGACGGAACAAGAATGACCTGATGAGATTTACCTTTCAGTCAGCAGGATTACTGGTGATCTCTGGAGTGGCAAGAGGAGAAGCAGGCAGCTGAAGTTAACCACAGAAGTCTTGGTAAATGGTAGCATTGGTTTGAACTAGCACAGCAGAAGAGATGCAAGATCTGAGAACTGGGTTGATTTGAGATGCCACTTGAAGGAGAGTTGACATGGTGGGGGCAATAAGAGGGCTTGGGCATGTGGCTTAGTGGCACAGTTCTTGCCGAAGGGGTGGTATAAGAATTTGGAAGGAGCTGGCGGCATTGTTTCACGCCAGGTTTAATTTGAACTGAATGGTGGTGTTGCCTTTACTGGTACAAGGAAGAACAAATGGAGAGGGCGGATTGAGGAATTAACACAGTAGTATCTCTGTTAGCTGTTTCCATGTGGAACAAGCTGTTCATGAGACAGGTAAACATCTGGGAGCTCTGTGAGGGTCTGGGCTGGAGAAACAAATTTCGGTATCACTCACATATCAATAGTATTTCAAGCCATGAGACAGAAAATGGTCAGGGAAAGCATACAGATGTATGTATGATAATATAAGTATATTATTGCTTTACTTCCTTGGAGAATTTCTATTTAATTTATTAACTCAGAATTACACCCGAACCTTGCTGGGTGAGGGAAGCAGCACGCTCTGGAAGATAGTAGCCAGCAGCAGAGTGGCAGCTTGTCAGCCGTCAGGGCCTTTCCACTGAGCTGTGCATCAACACCCTCGACCCTCCTGGGCGGCTCCATCTGACAGTATCGGTGCGGACATCCCGTATTTGAGGCACATTATGGCACATGGATCAGCTCTTCATTAAGGATAGATAAACAGTGAAAAAATAAGTTTCAGTTGAGGTGCTGAAACTAAAACGCCCAGGGATCATTCATAGCTGAGGTGCTGCTGCAACACATTAGTCTCACTGGATACAAGCTTTAAACACAAAGTATTTTGGATATCATACACACTCTGAGTGACTGTCAATAGAATTACAAATGTCATGTCTCAGAATGCCAAATATGAAAGAAGCCTTGTGGGAACAATTGAAAAATTAGATTGAAATTAACAATAGACCAGAACTGGCAGTAGTTTAAATGTCCCTCAGCAGGACTATAGGTAAACGATTGAGTGACAGTCATTCAGGGGACAACTTGGTTTACTGTCAAAACATATTGTTAAATGAAAGAAGCTAGGCACAAAAGAATACATACTGTGTGATCTCACTTACGTGAAGTTTAGCAACAGGCAAAGATTAACAGAACAGTAAGGGTAACTGTGGGTGGGGTGGGAAATGACCAAAGGGAGGGATGAGGAGACTTTCTGAGGTGATGGAAATATTCCCTATATTGACTAGGGCATTTGTTAAACAACTATATTCATTAGTCCCAGCTAACTTGTGAATTTAGATTTGTGCATGTCACTGTATGTAAGTTTTATCTTAATAAAACAGTAAGGCAACAGCAGTAAAAACAGTATGCTGAGGAATTCTTTGAAGATGAATATAGAGAATCTCTCTTTTTATCCCTTCAGATCCCAAATGGCTTAATTTTCAACTCTTAGCTAATCTAGATTATTATATCTATTTAATGATGAGTAGTGTCTTAGTTACTTTTCTTGTTGCTGAGACAAAATCCCAAAGTTAAAGGAGGAAGGGTTTATTTACCTCACAGGTTGTAGAGGTTTCGGTCCACAGTCTGCTGGTTCGAAGGCAGGGTGGCATGGCAGACAGAATTGCTGAGAAGAAGCAGTTCATGGCATGCAGAAGGTAGCAAAGCAATAGGGGACGACCACAGCTCCTATTCCTTATATTTTATCCAGGCTACTCAGGGCAGGTAGCACTCACACCCTTAATCCTAGTGCCCTTGCCTAGCATTGCATCATGAATCAATCCCAGTGTCACGTACCCTAGATCCAGCCACCTCTGAAAAAGTCCCACTTGTAACCATATGGGCTTTAGGGGTACATCTAGAAATAAGCCGTAACAGCTGCTTATTTATTGTGCAAATGAAGGTACTTTAGTACAAGGAATGCAATTGTAGATTGCACTGTGACAACAGGTAAAACCTATGACTGTTTCTGTTTTGTACTGGGCACATGTGGTACTGCTCTGGAGGCCCAACCAAAGGCAGATGGTGGTGCAGCCTGTGCAACCTGAGGTTAAAGCTGCCCCTGTCTGGTCCCTTCTGGAAAGGTGGTGAAAAGGAGCAGGGGCAGCAAAATGAGAGGGAAAAGTGGGAAGCATCTGGAGTAAGGAGAGATGTGTTTCCCTAAATTGCGATCAATGGACTTTTAAAAAAGATTTTTTAATGTTTCAAAAGTTTCTCATGTTGCTTTCTTTGTTCCTTTGAAACAGGAGACTGTGGATAACCCTTCCAGACATGGAGGATGGGAAGCCCGTGTGGGCACCACACCCAACAGATGGGTTTCAGATGGGCAGTATCGTGGATATTGGCCCTGACAGCTTGACAATCGAGCCCTTGAACCAAAAAGGCAAGGTGTGTTTCTCAGGAAGATTTTAAAGTGGGATTGCTTTTTAAAAGTGGGTATATTTTCAAAAGAGATACAGGTTTCTCTTCTTACAGAAGTAAGATATTCCTAGCAGAGTAAAGGGGAAAAAATATTCTAAATTCATCTTTGTTTTCTGTTGACTTTGATAAAAATCAGAAGTACATGCCCTAGGGGAAAAACGATGCGCAATGATAAAATGAGAACAAGTTAGTGAGCCTTTCATGATCGTATTCATCAGTAGCTAGGTGATGAAGTCAGAACAGCGTTCATGTTCTTTATGCCACCTTACTGATGTGCTCAAAATGTGCGAAGTAAAAGTATAAAAGGTGAGTGGTGCTGTGTTATCAGTGTTTACTTTTTGCTTAGCCTTTACATGTTTTCTCTTTTTTGGGGGCACTTTTTATTAAATTTGTTATCATGGGATTTGAATAAATATGTTTTATATTGAGTAAAAATGCTAAGTTTTATACTTCATCTATCACTATTTTTGTGATAATGATCACCTAAATGTGTAATTCTGTACACATGGGATTTATTTCCTTTTATACTTAGGCACAGACTAGGCAGTATTACAAAACGGAAGTTCAAAATAGTTAAGGTAGATATACTACTAATCCCTATTAGTTCATTGAAAAGAAAGATTAGTGCCTATATTATTCAATCAGTTTTGCATGCCTGTATCTATTTTTTTTTTTTTTTTTGTGGCACCGGGGATCGAGCTCACAACCTCGCGCCTGCCTGACAGGCACGTAAGCCGCTGAGCCAAACTCCCGGCCCTGGTCTTTTGAGGCAGGGTCGCACTGTGTAGCTCAGGCCGGCCTTGTGCTCGCGTTGTAGCCCAAGCCGGCCTCGAACTCACAACGCTCCGCCTACCTCAGCCTCCCAAGTGCTGGGATTAAAGGCATGCGCCACCACGCCCGGCTGCATGCCTGTATCTTGTAGTATGAGCAACTGCTTTAAAGATAACAAAATGTTATATACTAACCATTGTTACTCTCCTACAGTTTTATTTTGAAATTTTGTACCATTGTTTTTATTGTTTTTTTCTTTTCTTTCTTTCTTTTTTTTGTTTTTTAAAGGGAGTTTGGGGAAAAAGTGGCCAGAAATTGTGAACTGCTTACAGAGAATCAGTCCATTGTGAATACCTCTCTTAGACTCCACAAGGATGGGTAGGGTCTGTTTTTGTAGGACAGCTTCACTATTTTCAGTTTAACAAATATTCCTGTTAAACTTGTCTTCTGACTAAATTAAACTTTTGGATGTCATTTCTGTTTGCTTTACACTCTGCAAGTGTTCATGAATAATTTGTATTCTACCGATACATGGTTAACTAATGCTGTGTGACTACTATCCTTCTGGGAACCTTAGAAAAACAAGTAGATCTCTCATGAGGTCTTTTCAGAAAGAAAACTATTCTGTTACTGTAAACAACCCAGGAACCAAAATGCATAATATATAATGTGCCACGTTAGAGGAGGCCAATTAAAGATACCTTCAGGGAAAGAGAGAAAAAGTGTTTCTAGATTTTGTTCTTATTAGCAGGCACTTATTTGTATTTACAGTGCAATACATGTTAAAAAATAAATAATTTTTAGAAGTTTAAGTATTTTATGTATTGAAAGCATTTGCTTTTTAATATTTTATAAGCACAGTAAATCAGAAGGCTAAAATAAAATGAAAATCTTATTTCCTAGGTATATTCTATTACATCTACAGGTGACAGAATAATGCAGTTCAGGCATAAGAGAAGCTTGATTTATGAGGATATGTATTTTTCAATATTTTAAATAAGCCGGGCGTGGTGGCGCACGCCTTTAATCCCAGCACTCGGGAGGCTGAGGTAGGAGGAGCATTGTGAGTTCGAGGCCGGCCTGGGCTACAAAGTGAGCACAAGGCTGGCCTGACTTATACAGTGTGACCCTGCCTCAAAAAAACCAGCGCTGGGAGTTTGGCTCAGCGGCTTACGCGCCTGTCAGGCAGGTGCAAGGCTGTGAGTTCAATCCCTGGTGCCACAAAAAAAAAAAAAAAAAAAAAAAAAATTTAAATAGTACCTTATTGGTATTAATCAGGTGCCTATAGACCCAATAGTAACAGTTTAAATTATGGAGTCATGCAACTTTTATGAATTCATAGATAATTCTATAAAGTGAAGTTTTTCTTTTTCACAAAGATCTTTTTTTGAATATTAACAAGTTATCAAGGGTTATTTTTATTTATTTATTTTTTGGTGGTACTGGGGATCAAATTTACAACCTTGTGCTTGCCAGGCAGGCGCTTATACCACTGAGCTAGATCCCCGGCCCAAGGATTACTTTTAATCTTTAATTTCCTCTTTTTCTGATTGAGGTCTTTTTTTTTTTTTTTTTTTTTGCGGCACCAGGGATTGAACTCACAACCTCGCGCCTGTCAGACAGGTGCTTAAGTCGCTGAGCCAAACTCCCGGCCCTGGTTTTTTGAGGCAGAGTCACACTGGGTAGCTCAGGCCAGCCTTGTGCTCGAGTTGTAGCCCAAGCCAGCCTCGAACTCACAACACTCCTCCTACCTCAGCCTCCCGAGTGCTGGGATTAAAGGCGTGCGCCACCACGTCCGGCCCCTGATTGAGGTCTTAATAACTTGCCAAATGTTGTAAAACCAGGTACTTAAGATGATCCATAAGAGAAGTAATATTCTGCAGAGATAGTTCCTGGTCTAGAGATCATCAAGCCTTAAATATTATATATACATAAAAAGTTGAGTTCATGAAATGGTGGACCAGTCACCAGAGACCAGCGATGTGCTGGATCCACAGAGGCATAGGAAATGGATAGGGGTCAGCTGTGGTGGGGATACAGCTTTGACGGTAGCAATGGCTTTCACGGTTTTCATTTGTGCCCCACAGTGAGAGAGATTTTACATTGCATCAGGTATGTGTATTGTGTATGTTTGAGTGTATAAGAACTACATTTTACTGATATAGTTGTAAACATGTAAAATGTAGTATGTGTGTGTAGGCGTGCATGTGTATCATTAACAAAGCAGTTGATCAAATGAAACATTGTGGGCACCTGTGATAGTCTGTTAAAAATGCTGTCTTGACCCTCTGAGTTGATTTCTTGTTCCTTGTTTGCAGCAGACTGGCCTTTAGGTCGAAGCCCAAAACATG
Organism: Dasyprocta punctata; assembly: GCA_004363535.1. Classification (NCBI taxonomy): domain Eukaryota; kingdom Metazoa; phylum Chordata; class Mammalia; order Rodentia; family Dasyproctidae; genus Dasyprocta; species Dasyprocta punctata. The sequence continues at coordinate 21,419 of RJWM01012267.1, read as the reverse complement.
GCAAATCAGGGTCTGCGTTTCCTTTCCCTCACCTACTTTGCTGGGGTTATACTGTGTCAGCCCGCGGTTTTCCCCTTGATCTCCTTGCCTTGCCCTTCTGTTTTTTCTCTTTAGTCTTTCTGTCCACACGTGTTTACCAAAGTGAGTAGTGTTGGGTGCTGTGTCCCTGGCCACAGTTCTCCTTTTGCCTGATACGCCACTGGCTGTAGCTCTTTGCTTAGCAAATGCTTATGTATCTAAGACTGAGGTTACCTTCTTTATGGAAATTTTCCACAGGTAACAAAGTCTCTCTCTCCGGTGAAACAGAATTAACTGTTAATTACTTTTTCCTTTGAGAAGTGTAGCTTCTTAGCTCTCCTGTAGTCCTCTTCAGAAATCATGTTTATGCAGGTCTCCCTTTCCTGCTGAATGTTCTTCTCAAGTGCAGGGACTGCTTTATTTGTTGAGTCTTTTATTGGAGCTTGATGTGCTATCTTTTCTGTGGGGCTGGTATTTTATGCTAGGTGATCAGTGTGTTTTTTGATATTGGATCTTCTTTTGCTAGGAGGAAAAATTATCCTCCCTTTAAGAGAAAACAGTTTCGAGGAAGAAACAGGTTTTTTTCTTGGAGAGAAGAAATGGGGGCCAGTAGGTAATTTGTGGGTTGGAGAAGTCGGAAGAGAAACCCACTTGCAGAACTTGTTTCAGTGTGCTGTTAACCTGTAGCAAATCTGTCACTGCCCTCCCCTGAGCTTCTGTCTCTGTGTTCTAGCTTCCCGGGGTCTTTTTCATTTAGCATAGGTCCTCCCAGGTTAGACTGCAGCTCTGGAACACGAGGCATCTTTGTCCCTTTTGTCATAGCTGTGACAAGTAGGGACATAGTTCTCTAACGTTAGCAGTTACTTGTGAATGTATTTTTCTATGGAATCATCGTGATAACTTGTGGATTAATTTATGTTATCATTCATATACTTAGTGTACTTATGTGTTCACTTTTGTGCTCTCTTCTCTAAACTTTTTCATGTTTATAACATTGAGAGTATATATACTGGGTTCAAAATGACTAACTTTTAGAGTTTTTAGAGCATAACAGTTTTTTAAATTTGGTGTGACTTCAAGTTGAGGTAGTAATTACAGCCTGGATTTTATTCTCTAAACTCTGGTGGTAGCTTTGTCTTATATAATATTCTTGCACACACACATACACACATGCACAGAGACCTGCAGATGCTATTATTTTTGGTGGTAGAGATCATGCACATGCTAAAAGCACATGCTACACTTTCTAAAGTGTTATTTTAAAATAATTGGACCATTTTTCCTTAGTGTTTTATTTGATATGTTTGGAAACTTTAACCACAAGACTAATTGTAATTGTTTAGAGGTATAAATTTATAAGTAACTGTTAGAATAGGAAGGATTAAAATACAATTCTCTTTTGATGTAGTTTGAGATCATTTGTTCTCCAAGATGGTATCTTAATTCTGCTATCTACCATAGAATTTAAGTAGTAAATTTAAGTGCAGATTTGTTTGTGAGTACTTTTAAATTTTAATAACCAAACATTCTCTGACAGTTTATATTTCTGACAGATCTTTGACAGGAATTTGTATTAAATATGATTTATTCATATATTAAAATGTTTTATATTTCATCGAATGCTACTTTTTGCTTTTTAAAACAAAATTGCTGTATATGCAAGCATTATTTAAAACTTGTAGCTGGGAATTTAGCTTAGTGGCACAAGTGCCTGTCTGGCAAGTGCAAGGTCATGGCATTTGATCCCCGGTACTGGAAAAAAAAAACAAAACAACAAAAAACATGAATTGTTGGCACCAAAAAAACCAAACCAAAACCAAAACAAAACAAAAACACAAGTTGTTGAATAGCATGTCTGTGGAAAGTTGATATTAATGTGTCACTTTTAGGTAGAAGAGCTTAGGATGCTTATTTACTGAGTTCCATTATTGACAGAGGTCTACAGTACCAGTGGGCACAAGTGAGGAAAGTTACCTGTTTTGGGGTTAATGCCTTATTAAATAACATGATCTGTATTAAATTTTAACAAAGAATATATTATTACCAGCAACCAATTAAGCTTCTTTATTTTTCTTATTATGTATAAACTTTATGTTTAATGAGTTTTTTTTTATTTGTTTGTTAGACATTCTTGGCTCTTATAAATCAGGTGTTCCCTGCAGAAGAGGATAGTAAAAAAGATGTGGAAGATAACTGTAAGTATCAAGTTAAAATTAGTTCTTAGCACAGAAAAATAAGCCTTCATTCAAAAAAATAGATTAGTGGTTATATTACTAGTACATTATACTGGTTTGGAAAGAAATGTACCCTTTGGCATGAAAGTTCATGCAAACAAAGGAACCTGAAAGGCTGATACTTATTTTTATCTCAGACGTCCATTTTGTTGAGGCTCTTGATTGTCCTCTAGTGTTATTGCACTTGTGTGCATGTGGGGAATGGTATAAATTTCCTGTGAGGCTTGAACTAAAGCCCTCTTGTTAACAGTTGTGAGTGTTAATTTGAAGCTCATCTAGAGTCAAAAAGTGATTTTTATACTAGTAAAATGGTTCAGTAATTTGGTAGTTGAGTCAGTAAGAGTCATTTAACATTGTTTGAAGCAAACAAATGTTAAAAAAAACATGTAATAGCTACTTATTGAAAATTTTATTTCAGAACGTTACGTTAAAATACAACATTGACTGGGTGTGTGGTTCAGACTTCTAATCCTGGCATTCTGGGAGACCAAGGCAAGAAAATCACAAGTTCACGCCTGGTCTGAACAACTTAGTGACTTAACAAGCAAGACCCTGTCTCAAAAGAAAGAAGTGAGAAAAATGGCTATATTGGAAGGCAGTGGATTTAAACCTCAGTACCACCAAACAAAACAAAACACGACACTACATAACACAACAAAATGCAACAAAATACCAGCATCAGTTCAATATATACACCTTAGCATGTTTAAGAAAACCTTTGTCCAGTGTACAGGCTATGCTTATTCTTACATTTTCAACCTTAAGAAGTAATCACATTTCAATTTTTTGGCGGGGAGGTGTTAGTCATTTATTTTTGTTTGTTTTTCTAACAAAAATACCTGAGCAAATCAAATTAAAAAGAGAAAAGGTTTATTTTGACTCAGTAGTTTGGTCCATAGTCTGCTGACTGTTGCTTTGAGCCTGGGACTGGGCAGGGTCTCCTGGTGGGAGTGTGTGGCTGATGAGGCTGCTTGTGTCCTAGCAGTTTGAAACAGAACTGGGAAGGAACTGCATCCCCACTGTACTCATCATCTTCCCACTAAGCTCCACTTCCGCCTTGCCTTTCTCAAATAGAGACTGAACCCAGGGCCTTGGAACAAGGCACATCCTTTGCCCTTTGTTTTTATTTTTTTTATTTATTTTTTTATTCTTTTGAGACATAGTCTTAAATTTCCCAAGCTGGGCTTGAACTTGTGATCTTTCTGCCTCAGCCTCCCAGAGTGCTGGGGGATTACAGGTGTGTGCCATCACACCCAGCCAAACATTTTAGTGTAGTGTTTTGGAATACATTTTTAATAGGTAGTTATTAAGTAGTAGTTTTTTTTTTAATGTTGGTTTGCTTCAGACAGTGATGTTAAATGACTCCTACTGACTCAACTTCCAAATTACTGAGCCACTTACACTCCTGAGGCCCACCTTTTGAAGTTCTCACCATTTTCCAATAGTACTGAGCTACACACGTGAGCTTTTGGGGTATGTTTCATACTAGACTATGGAGGGGGGCAGTATTTAAAAATCATGTCCAGTTTACATAGTGGCTGACATTAAAAACTGTCTGTTTCAAGAAAAAAGATGAAACAATGGCTGGGAGTTTTCTTATTAATTTTCCCCAGAGTTCACCTGATTCAGTAAGTCTGTAAGATTCCCATCTGTGAATAAGGGCATCATAGAATAGTTGGGGTCATGAGGCAGCCCTGCGCTGTAGGAAGGCAGGCCTCAGTTACGATCCCGAGTGTCTGGGTGCTTATGTGTCTCTGGGCAGCTTAACTCTCTTCTGAGAGTCTTTATCTCTAAAATGGGAACATTATTTTTAGTATTATTGTTATATATTTTGAAACCATAAATGCAGTGTGCTTGATTTTAGGGTGTAGGTTTTCCGCCAGGGGTATGCTCAGGGGCACAGTACCTGCCTGGCAAGTGCAAGTTCCTGAGTTCGATTCCTGGTACCAAAAAAAGAAAAAGAATGTAGGTTTTCCATCTGAAGTCATTCTTTTGTAGTCTTGTCATGATACTACTGAGCTATCCAAATGACACATTGGCGTTGTTCCTTAGGGTCTCAAATGTATGTATCTAAAATTCCTTCCTCTTTATATTGTAGTGATAATGTCATGATTAAATGGTTGATGTCTATGTAGTGTGTTCTGAACTATGCGATAAAACTGAGATATATGTTCAATTAAAACCACACTATATGTTATCTTTAGGCCAGGTATAGTGTCATATGCCTGTAATTGTAGCACTCGTGAGGCTGAGGGAGGAGGATTGGTGCAAGTTCAAGGCCAGCCTGGGCTACATAGGGAGTTCCAGACTGGCCTGAACTACATAGTGAGACCCTGTCTCAAAAAACAAACAAACAAACAAACAAAAAATAAAACAAGCAGCACTAGGTGGTGCTGTAACAATGCAGTCAATATTTATTATCTGTTAGCTCCAAGTTTTCTGATGAAGGGTTTATTTGTAGGAGTGAATGTGTTAGTTTTGCCTTTTTTACTTGATTTGTGGACATTAATACCAGAATAGAAAAATAATTCATGGATTTAACATCAGTAATTAAAAAGAAAATTGCATATTTTCATGCTGATTTTGAGCTACTGTTGCTTATGTGATATACAATGTTCTACATGAATTACAAGCTGTTAGATGTTGAGAGTAAGTGCAGAGTATAAAATTGCAAAGAATCTTAAAAGTTGGTGTCTCTCTCTTTTTTTTTCAGTAGTGAATGAATTCTGTAACAATATAAATTTGGAATTAATTGGCTTGTACTGCATTGAAATTACAGGTTTCTTTTTTTTTTTCAGTGAACTAGGCTATATTGAATAAGTAGGATCTTGAAAATATTCAGTTAATTCTGTAGTCAGATTGCCAAATTTAATAATGAAGTTATACCTGTTCTTCATTCGAAACCTTTGGTGTGTTATATATTTATATTACTAAAATGTTTATAAACAAATTATGTTTATACTTTCACTGTCTTTTAAATACAGTGAAATATATGACTAATTAGCCATAAAAAGTAAATAGTATAAAAATATAAAAAAATTGCATAGAAATTGCATATATAAAAATTGCATAGAAATTGACCAGTCCAAGTAACCCTAGGGTGGGCCCTGCGACTGGGAGAAGAGAGTGGAAGGAGATGGGGGGGGGCAGGGAGCTGTCCCCGGGACTCTTGTGCGGATCCGTGGGTCTCACCTTCAGGGAGGTGTAGGCATGTAAGACTTAAATATTTCTCATTTGGGCAGTGTTTTCTTCTTTTTCTCCACGTTCTCATAGCCCGAGTAGTGTGATATCAGGACGCCCTCACCCAAATTCTGAATGTCATGACAGATATTTTGCCTGTGACGGGATCTGTTTGGCTTAATGAACAGCTGTCCTGCGGAGGCGACTGGTGGTGTGGAGTGCAGTGGAGAGAGCAGCTGGCGGCCAGTCACGTGCAGGAGCAGGGTTATAGGACAGCTTCCTGTAGGGGTATGGTGATGTCCCACCACCAAGTATTTCAGAGGAAGGTCAGCGGGGGTGGGGGGAGTGGTTCAGCAGAGTGCTTTGAACATTGAGTGAAACAATGACTTAGGCCAGATTTCTAGGAGACTAGGGAGGAAGAGGAGTAGGGGCAGGAAAAGACAGGTGACTACTACCCAAACCAAATGTACTTCTGCTGCCTACCTCACATCCTCCCTCGATTCAAGGGAAACCTGCTATTCAACTACTAGAAGGCTTCACTCACTTCTTACTCTCTTACTCCACTTCTAAGTGGCATTAGAAAACAGTGAGGCCCTTGTACAATGAACTATGTTATCCAAGTGCAGCAATATGGATTTTCTTTCTTGAGATAGGTGCAGCAAAAAGGGTCTTGCTTGACACTGTTGGCAAGTGTTGAATTGTATGCCAGACGTCTGTGCAGTGTGGGCTTATATATGGCACTAGTAAGGGAACCAACACAACAAATAAGTGAATTGGACAGCATCCTTCTCTCAAGGCCATTATAGCCAAACCCTGATATGTAAATTACCACCATAACACAGGCAGTATATGGGAAATAGCATAAAGAAGATACAAAGAAGAGAGTGTCCCTGGTGGTCGTGGGGGCTATGGGAAAGCATTGTTCATGAAAGAGTCTCTGAGATGGCCTTAAGGGATAGGGCGATTCTTGACACTTACAGAGGGATATTCTGAGCAGAAGCCAGTGCTTAAATGGTGTCTGGTAAACTGTTCAGTCTACTTACCGTTAGACATTCTACATCTTGTCGTTTATGTTTTATCTGTAAGATTCTGAGCAGCATGGGTTGAGTGTCTTATCTTTGTGTCAGATTATATTACTTTGTAAAAAAATTATATAAAAGGTTATTTAAATGCAGATTTGTTAAAAGCTTTGATCAGACTTAAATGTGGATGTTGATAATTGGTAGAGACCCACTGACTTTTTTTTTTTTTTTTGAGATGGAGAGAGGTTTAACTAGAGCTGTAGGTTAGTCAGCGTGCTGCATAGTCTGGATTACAGAGGTGAGAGACTGATTCAGTAGACATACTAGGTGACTGTAGTCACACAGGAGATAATAAGATTGAGGTGGGATAGTATAAATGGATAGAAAAGAAAGACATTTCAAAGATTCAGATTTTGCTAATGTTGGTGTGCTGTGTGCTATACTTTTTTCCATGCTCTATAGACTTGGAAACTGTTTTAGAAGAAGGAAGATAAGGGAGTTCTGGTATTGACTAAAGTTTGTGGTTTGGATGACTGAGAAAGTGGTGGTGCTGATAATAGAAACATGGTGGTTGGCCAGGGATTTAGCTCAGCGGCATATGTGCCTGCCTGGCAAGCACAAGGTTATGAGTTTGATCCCTGGTACCAAAAGCAAAACAAAACAAAACCAAACCAAACCACGGTGGTTGAGAAAAGGACTAGTTTTGTCTGTTCTAGCATGTGGTATTAATGGAGCTCAGGAGATTGGAGGGCTTGGAGAATACATTGGGAAGAAACTTTGATGTATCACTAGAACAGATATCCTAAAGTCAAGATATCAATCCTAATTCTACCTTTAAGCAGTGTTGTATCAATATAGGTTAAGGTGTACATATCCACCCAGGGTTGCCTTGTCAAGCAGGAGGGACTGAATGATCTGATTGTCCCAAAACATTCTACATCTTGTCATTTATGTTTTATCTGTAAGATTCTGAGCAGCATGGGTTGAGTGTCTTATCTTTGTGTCAGAAGTATAGTAAGTCAGAGTCCCCTAGGGTAGTACTTTTGGTTTGGACAATACTTGACTCTTTAACTAGACTTACTCAGTGTATACTCTCAATGGTACTCACTACATGTACTTCCTAGTTGTAAATTCATTGCTTAAAAATACCATGTTATATAAGTAAACTGGATTTATTTTAGGCAAGCACTATACCACTATATCCCTTCCACCACATCTGGATTTGTTTTCAGTCAGCCCCTGGAGTTTTACATGTAACTGGGTTTTAAAAAGATGGAATTAAATCTGACCTATTAAGTTGAATTTTAGCTTGGGTCAGAATTACTCAAATTAATATAATATTGTTTATTTTACTTTTTTCTTTAACTGTTTAATGATTTACAAATTTTATGTTTTAGGTTCACTAATGTACTTAAATGAAGCCACGTTGCTCCATAATATCAAAGTTCGATACAGTAAAGACAGAATTTATGTAAGTATTTTAGTTAAAGCTTAAGTATTTTGCCAGTGGTCTAAATTTTCATGGAGGTCATTATTTTGCATGACTGTTTGACTTTGTTAGGCTTGACAGTTTTCTAACAGGAAATCCTGCTTGCCTGAGCCTGCGGAGTAGAATGAACTTGAGGAGGGCAGGGTTCTCTCTAATCTATTGCTCCACCTCCAGGATCAGGATATGCCTGGTACACAGTGAGCACTTCACTTACGGAGTAGGATAGTGAGTTCAGAGTATCATTTACAGTCTTTCAGACTTCAAAATGTCAAAGTTGAATATTTACAAAAACAATTATTTTGGATTTTCATTTCTCTCTTTTGGTATGTGTCTATAGATCTGATTAATTAATTACACTTTTCACATTGTTCTGTACAGAATTAAAGGCAGCCTATAAGGATTATATATTAAAGCCAGAAATTTGAGGAAAAGGTCAATTAGAATAGAAGACATTATCACAGGAAATACCAAGAACATAAAAAATGCTAATCTTAAAATCTAAATTACTACGTCACTACTATGTTTTAATTGCCATTATTCATTGGGCATGTCTGAGATTTTATGTTCTAATATCTCCTAGTCTAGATTCTTTTGTTTGCCAGAGATAGATTACCTCAGTTGTGGTTCTCCTGCTGCAAAGATGGGACTCTTCATTATTTTTGAACAAAGAAAACACATGACTTTTTTGACACTTACCAGATCAAATGACAGTCTTCATCTTTTGTATCATTATCAATTTGCCTAATTGTACCTACTTAATTCTGACTAAATTACATCTAGTCTTTGCCATCTGTCCAAGTAGTGACAGCTGGGAAATGGAACTAATGTAGTTAATTCCAAGAGTTTACCTGTGGTTTATGGAGCATGTCTTCTGATTATGCATATACATTTTACTTTCCTCCTTGAGGTTTTTCAAAATCAGCTGAATAAAGAGTATAGGTAGGTTTCAATATGAGTATTCTTGAGTACAAATATGTTTAGAAGCAAAGTTTCTTACGTTGAGCAAAATCTAATGTGAGCCGAATCCCATTTTTAGATAATGCAATAATATAAAAATTATCAAAGCAACAAAAATTTAACTTACAATAGATCAATGAAAGATGATTTAGGGATAACTGGGAGATACCATCTTTGAAGTAGAACTACGGCATCAGTATTTTCAGGGTTAAGTGAAGCCATTATTGGTATGTTTTTTCCCCCCAGCCAGTTATGTCCTTTAGTTAAAAACCATTAAATATCAGAAATACATAAATATAATTGTTATTGCTATAATGTATGAAGAAGGAAGTTACTATAATGAATAAGTGAAGGAAGCAATTTAGAGTAATTTGATACTTAAATTTGATATTTTTTTTTTTTTTTTTAACCAATCAAGAGGTATCATTATTCTCCTTTAGATTTGGGTAAAATAACAGCCCGCATTTAACTTCATTATGGTTACTAAAATCTCTGATCCTTTCCTTTCGTTTCCCCTGGAAAGATTATGATGTAGAATTTTTTGCTTTTACTCTGTTCCAAGAAACATCTTTGGAAACATTCCCTACATTATAGATTAGTAGTCTAATAAGAGTTCTGGGTTTCCACAGAATTCACCATCCACAATTTGAAGCAGAAAAGAGAAAATATGGCCCTTCATTTTCTAGTTTTGCCAGTCTTACTAAACCATGACTCTCCACTGAACTAACCAGGAATTGTGTGAATCATGCCTGTACATTTTTCTGATCTTTTAAAGCCACAGTTAAGCTCCAAATTGAAAAGCAAGCTTAACTTGTTCATTGACGTTTAGCCCATCAATCTTCCAGTCAGTGTGGTTTCATAGAGCTCTGAGACTGGGTGGTCACCTAGTGCTAAACCCCTCTTCGGCATTCACCAGTGAATGAATGAAGCAGCCTATTTGAAAATTCACATAACCACATTGAGCTATAGGAATCAAAGGAGGGGTGTAGATTTCATAAGTGGGGCCAGCCAAAGCCTGGTTGAGGTACAGGCACTTAGAAGCTCAGGTTCCTGTTGAGGGCGACTTGGTGGTGATGTCATGTACCTGAGGGGAGTGCTTGGGAGGGGTTGATTTTCTTTGAGGCAAAGGGAGTTGGAAGAAACAATCTTAACCTTGGATATTCTGAGATGACCGAGACACAACAAGATGTAAAGACTTACTGAGTTGGAAAGATAACAGGTCGCGTAGAGAATGGTTAGTGCCGATATTGGAGTCTTGGGTATCTAGAGAATTTAAAGTCTTTTGCCTATTAGCCTTGCTCAGCTTTTTAACAGATTAAAATTATTTTTTATTTTAAAGAGAAGAAAGATAAAAATAACAATGAAATAGAGTTTCAAAACAGGTTAGTAAGACAATTACAATAATTAATGTATTGCATATTGTTGTGTTCATAGTAGTTATTCAGAGTACAAGATATAGGCATGATATCTTGTCCAAACAATATTAGCACAAAGCCTTCTTTTCAATGCACGAAGAGAAACTAGTTGTATAACTGTCTTAACTATCTTGTGTATACAAATATTTTTTTTTCCCTTTCTTCCTTTCCCCTTTCCCCCATCACAGTTTGTCTTTTCTTTTGAACAATTTCTTCCCAGTATCTGTTGTACATTTTGGATCTTATTTACTTGTTCAGTTTATCACACTAGTGAGACAATATGATGTTTACACATGTGAGTCTGATTTATTTCACTTATCAGTATGGTTTCGAGTTGTGTCCGTTTACCTATAAAAGTTGCCAATTCATCCTTTATGGCTGAATAATACTCCATTATATAAAAAACCCACGTTTTTATCCATTCCTTGGTTGATGGGCATTTAGGTTGTTTCCAAGATTTAGCAATTACAAATTGTGCTGCTATAAACATGGATGCACATGTATCACTATGGTATGGTGTTTTTAATTCTTCTGGGAGATACCCGAAGGGGAATAGCTGGGTCAAATGGAATCTCTAATCCTAATTTTTTATGGAATTTTCACACTGATTTCCACAGTGTTTGTATCAGTCTACACTCCCATCAACAGTGGAGAAGGGTTCCTTTTTCCCTGCAGTCCTTCCAGCATTTATTTTCAGTTGATTTTTTGATGATAGTCATTGTTTCTGGGATGAGATGAAATCTCAACATTGTTTTAATTTGCATCTGTCGAATGACCAATGATGTTGAACATTTTTTCATGTATTTATTTGTCATTTGTATTTCTTTATATGAGAAGTATATATTCATCTCAGATGCCTATTTTTGGATAGGGTCTTTGAATTTGGGGGGTTTGATTATTTTCAGTTCTTTGTATGTTCTAGATAGAAGTCCTTTGTCCGAGGAACAGTTGGCTGTAATTTTTTCCCACTCTGTAAGTTTTCTTTTCACTCTGTTGGTGATTTCTTTTGTTGCGCAAAAGCTTTTTAATAAAGTGAGATCCCATTTGTTGATTCTTTGTAATACTTCCCTTGCAGTCTGGGGTTTATTCATGGAGTCTCTGCCTATACTTATGTCTTTGAGATTTCTACCTATTTTCTTTTTCAGTAAATTTAGTGTTTCTATTTTAGTATTTAGGTCTTTGATCCATTTTGACCTTAGGTTAGTGCATGGTGAAAGACATGGGTCTAGTTTTAGTCTTGAGCATATGAAAAGGCAGTTTTTCCAGTGCCATTTATTAAGGAGGCTATCTTTCTTCCAGTGAATGTGTTTGGCTCCTTTGTCAAAGATAAGGTGGCTGAGTGTGTTTGGGGTTGCATCTACATTTTGTATTCTGCTCCCTTGATCCTCAAGTCTGGTTTTTTTTGGCCAATACCATGCTGATTTTATCACAGTACCTTTGTAGTATAATTTGAAGTCAAGGATTCGTAGTATAATTTAAAGTCAGGCATCGTGATGCCCCCTGACTTGCCTTTGTTGCCCAGAATTGCTTTTGCTAGTCTAGGTCTCTTTTGGTTCCAAATGAATTTTTGGAGTGCTTTCTCCATATCTGTGAGGTATGCTAAGGGTATTTTGATTGGGATTGCATTAAATCTGTGTAGCAGTTTTGGGAGTATGGCCATTTTCACTATGTTGGGTTTTTCCTATCCAAGAACAAGGGATGTATTTCCTTTTTCTGACACTCTCTTCGATTTCCTTTTTTAGGATACTATAATTTTCACTGTATGGATCTTTTACATCCTTTGTTAGATTGATTCCTAAGTGTTTCATTTTTTTAGATGTTATTGTGAAGAGTGTGCTTTCCCTGATTTTCTCGCTCAGCTTTAAATGGTAATAGTAACTGGAAAAATTTTATGTTTATGCGTTTCCTTTTAGACGTATGTTGCCAACATTCTGATTGCAGTGAACCCGTACTTTGATATACCTAAAATATATTCTTCAGATGCAATAAAGTCGTATCAAGGAAAATCTCTTGGAACAATGCCACCTCATGTCTTTGCAATTGGTAAGAGATTTAATTCTATTTTAATTCCTATCTTTTCTTATATTGTACAGATTTACTCATTTTTCCTTTTGGATTACTAGAAGATTGAACATGTGAATACCTGGGGTGTACAAACTAAGTGTTGGTAGGAGCTGTATCTTCCACACGGTGTTAGTGCTTTTGCAGCCAGCTCATGGGGCAGTCACGCATCGTCACCTTTGGTAAAGGCCTGTGTCTGCTTAGGTGTGTCTGCCCATTTGAAAGTGGGACATAATAAAAGCAGACCTAATGGTTCTTTTGATTCCTCAGTAGGATCTACTTTATCTTACAAGTGTCCTGCTTCACAGCTCTGAGGCCCAGGCCTTCCTCTCTTACCCAGGTCACCACTTGTATGACTTGGACCAGTTTTGAGCTGTGAGAGCAGACTTCTTCCAGGCGTTACCTCACATCAGGGTTTCCTAAAATGAGGAGGTGAAAAGTGGCACCTGCTTCCTGTCGCTGAGGAATCTGTAGGAGCACGGCAGTCTTGGCCTCCCCAGCCTCACTCGTCTTGCAGCCCTCCAGCTCTGAGGCTCAGTGAAATGGAGTTCTTTGATCACAGTTAGAATTTACTCACTATCTCCTTTCCGACCAAGTTCAGAGGTGTCAGCTAACTGCTTTGCAGCTGGGCCTACGCAGCAGTCGAGTGTCATTTTAGTGCAGTCTACTTCTCGTTGGGACTTTTCTTCATGTTGCCTGTGGCCTAGCCAGGCTTCACTTGCAGATTTGGGTGCCGTGTGTGCTGTGTGTGCTGTGCAGGGTAAATACACCAGCCAAGCCGGCAGATTTGTTTTTTTCTGATGAGCGTTAATACATGCTCCTGTCAGGCTACCAAATGGTACACAATCCTTAGAGCCCGAATATGAGCAGGTTACTGGAGAGCAGTTAGTTGCGTGTTTAAAATGTAAATAAGGCAGATTTTAATTTTAGCCTTTGACTGCTAAAAGTGTTTGGAATGGTTCGATAAAAGTGAGTGCAACAGGTTATTGTTAAGTTAGGCAAAGGAATGCTTGTGCTCTTATGCTGGATGCACTAATCGCCTTTGCATGCCTGTTACAAAGTATCTGACAAGATGCCTCAGGAAGAGAGGCGATTTAGCTTGTAGTTACAGAGAAGAACAAGTCACGCAGTTCAGACCTTGTGCCATGGACCACGCCTTCACTGTATCACTTCCCTGTGGATAGCAGTGGCCAGAGTGAGCCAGCGATTCTGTCTCAGACGAGGAGCAGTGAGAGGACGGGCATTCTCCTTTCAGACAACCCTCTTTCAAGAACTCCAGAGGGCAAGGGGAATGACCTTCTGCGGGGATGGCCCAGTGGCCCAGGACCTCCCATGAGGCCTCACCTCCCCACGACTGCCACCCTGCAGCCAGGCCTTCTGTGACGGTGGACCCTTGCGAACACTGGAGCCACACCCAGACAGGATGGTTGTATTCGGTCCTTAGAGAAAAAGACCTTAGGAAAACCTTGCTCATTGGTATGGTTAGCACACATTTTGAGGTGACAAATAGTTGTCTTGCTGAGCCAAATTGGTCAGGAACTTAAACGAGTTTAAATAATTGTTTAAACTTTGACTTTATAGTTTAAATTGTAGAGTGTAGGTAAAAGTATTTAAAAATTACATGTAAACAGTTTCTAACCTAAGGTATTTAAAGTAGCAAATTTTGACTTTCTTTGAAATGCTGATGCATTCTGAAGATGTTTGTATTTCATAATATCCATAGGGGAAAAACACTGCCTGGATTTATTTTTGCAATTAGGTGGGTTTTTTTTTTTTTTTTTTTTTTTTTTTTTAATTCCCAACAGAAGTTTTGGTTGCCAGAACTTCTCTTCTGTTAGCTTGTTACTGCTTGCTTTACAGTGGGGACTTCATTAGTTAGGGATAGTGAACATTTTTCTGTCCCTCTGCTACTCTGCTCTGGTGCCAGGAAGAGCTGACCACAGCTAATGACAAGGAGATGTTGTAGCACAAAATTAAGAGCTATTTGGATTTTGTATTACTTAACTGTTAGAATCAAGCATCGAAAATAAATACTTTTAGAAATGTTTTGAACACTTCTGAATGACTTTATTTTAGAATTTCCTTTTTAAGGCACACTTACGATTTCTTTATGAGCAAGTACTCCTAAAGCGAGTCTGCTATCATTCAGTGACTTCCCATTTAATACCTTGCTGATCATTGACGTGTTATTTTGACCCTAGCTGATAAGGCTTTCCGAGACATGAAGGTGCTCAGGATGAGTCAGTCTGTCATTGTGTCTGGGGAATCAGGAGCTGGTAAAACAGAAAATACAAAATTTGTTCTAAGGTGAGTATTCAGCTGCCTTGAAATATTTTGGAACGGGGTGCCATGATTTTGGAGGTTAAGAATGCATAACATAAAATTTGCCAGCTAACCCTTTTCTGGGTGTACAGTTTCTTAATGTTAAGCACTTTCACACTGTTTTGTAGCCAGTCTCTAGACATTTTCGTCTTGTGTAACTGAAGGTCTGTGCCTATTAAATAGTGACTCTGCCTTTCTCACTCTTCCAGCTTCTGGCAACCACTGTTCTACTGTTTGTATGATTGTAACTACTCTAAGTACCCCAGATAGGTGGGATCACATAGTATTTATCTTTCTTTGACTGCCTTGTATCATAAAAAGACTTCACCCATGTGATATATGTCCCGTGTTACGGTGTGTGTTAGAATTTTCTTCCTTTTAAAGGCCGAATAATACTGCATTGTAGGTATATACTGCATTTTGTTCATCCATATCTTTGTTTGCAGACATTTGAGTTGCTTCCACCTCTTGACTGTTGCACCTAGTGTAGTTATGAACACAGGTGTGCAAGCATTTGAGTATGTTGACTTTCAATTCATTTGCATACTTCAGGGCATAGTTTGGAATGGTAGACTCTATTCATTTTAAAGAAACAAACGCTTTGTGTGGAATAATCTGTAGGTCTTGGAAAGCCAGTTTTGGTATGTGAGGATCCTGGAAGAGACCAGCGCTGGTTAAGCAAAAGGAAATACAAGCATGTTCCTTCAAAATCCAGAATCTAAAGGGATGTCCTGTTTTCAGTGTTTCTTCTGTTAGTGTGCTTAGGATCATTTTTTTACTCTGAGTGTATGACAATTGGTCTTTCATTTCTGCCTCCTTGCACCTTCTCTCAGCCTGTCTCCTTGACTGCCATCAAACTCGTAGTTTCTTGTTCAGTGGCAGATTGCCTTATTTTCTGTAACAGTAAAGATTTGAATTAATAGGCTGTTGCAAAAGGCTTTGAAATCTCATAGTTGGTGAGTATTCCTATGTGAAATGAGTGATACATTTAAAACCAAATATGGCAGTTGGTTAAAATCAGAATATTTCTGATTTTAAAACAGTTTAAGAAAAAAACATTGATTTAGATATTAAGGACAAATTTAAATAGAATTTTAAATAAATTTACATAACAAAAATACATTTAAATATGAATTTGTAATTTTTAAAGTTACAAGGATGATACGGGTTTCAGTTTTATATGTACTAAAATGCAAAAATGATAAATACAAAAATTATAAATCTGTTGTTTGCAATGTTATTGTCATCCAATTTTTTAATCCTGTATTTTAAACAGATACCTGACTGAGTCCTATGGAACAGGTCAAGATATTGATGATAGAATTGTTGAAGGTATTGTTTATTTTTATTTTCTATCATTTAGCGTGTGTTGCAATTAACTTACAAGAATTTTTTCAGTGGTCTGGACAGATCTTTTGGAGATGCAAAAGGCTCTCCCGTCTCCTACAAGTCTTTGCTCAGATGTCGTCCTCTCCCTTACTGTCTCTCCCGTCTCCCCAGGCACCTACTCTACATAAATACTAGAAAGCAGGGATTTCTATTTTGTATTCCGTACCCCTAGAATAGTGCCTAATGTGTAGTATAAATATCCACTGAATGAACAGAAGAAAGACAGGAAACTCTTTGGCTTCCTGTTTGTTTTTTGGGCCTTGTGTTTCTGAAAGAAGGAAAGACGAAGCGTAATTGTTTGGTATTGAGGCACTTTTTTTAGAAAAACTATTTTAATCCAAGTGTTCTCTTGGCAGGCAAGAATGTGTGAATTGATTTCCTTCAGCTGTCCTTGTTTGCAGACCTCTTAGAAAGCGCCTTCCCCCCGTTTGGAGACAGCTGGGCGAGGCCATTGTCACATTGGGTCAACACTCTTTATCTGTTCTCCTTCATATGCTTGCTGCCTTCTACTCCCTTATGGAAGTGGGACAAACTCTTTTGCTTTCAATCTTTTAACAACTGCTCCAAAACTCTAACCTTACCTACACTACAGTCTTCAGTCTACCTCTTGCCCTTTCTCATCTGGTTTTAAGTCTCTGTTTCTCTGTGACCTTGTGTTTTAGTCCTGTTGGTCTTCTTAAAGATCCTTGAAGTGTTTTAAGCTTCTCTGTTTACTCTTTCTCTTCTCTCTTTCCCTAGTGTTCTCCATGATGTACTCAGCTTCACCCTTAAAAATTGAATAAATGAAAAAAGTTATGGGTTAATTCAATGAAAGACTAATTAGTACTCTGATTTATTTGCTTGAAAATTAGATATAAGCCTGGTTTCTTTTATGTTAATATGCTATGTACTGTAAAGTGTGTTGAGGAAATTTGGAAAGTGTTATTCTAAGTGTTTCTGCAGTCTTGTAGTACGTGTAACTGGATGGCTATCAAACTGGTTGATGCATTCATAGTGAAAATTTATTTGTTGTTTGGGAAATGTGTTTATTATTAATAGCATGATTCAATGTGATATTCTGAAGGAGCATTTCTTATCCTATTGTGGAATGTTTTACATATATTAAATTTTACTTATTTTGTAGGTCATTAGTAAGGGAGTTAGGGAGGCCTGGGATTGAGTCTCTTTTCTGTCAACAACCAGTCATTGGGCCATTGAGAGTTGACCTTATTGGCCCCAGTTTTCTTGCCCATCTGAAAAGTACAGGATGTATCATAATGTTTTTTGTAGTATTAATACTTTTAAGATTATTGTAGCAAGTGAAATGGTCAAGAAGTGACCTTTAGAAGGGTTTGTGGAGACGAGTTTAGCGTTCTACCATGGATAAAATAAGGAAAATGGACTTTAAAAGCCTTCATAGGAAATATTCTGATGATCCATGAAGCAGTGAGGTTGATGGTGAAGAACAGGTAAGACTAATACTGATGTATGTTTAGAGTTGAGACTTTGATGAGTACAAGTACAGATTCTGGTAACCTTTATCTGTTCAATGTGATTTGAAGACAGTAACATTTAAAACTATTCTGAAAACTTTTCCTAATTCTATAAACTTTTAATTTGTTAAACTGAACGTGTATATAAAAAAGTTTAATCTGAAGGTTATAGAGACATAAAAATATTTTAGAAAAGTAAGTTAAGTAATAACTTTCTTGCCAGTATTTTTGCAATTTTATCTATTATAGTCAGTAGTCTATCAGATTGATGTACTTGCTATAACTGAATTCTAAGTTTGTAACCTAGTGACTTTTAGAAATTTAGTCTTTCCTATAACATTTACATTTTCTTTTCATATATTTTGAGTAATTTTTCTATCTGTTGTACTTGAGTAGCATCTGAACATGATGGGTAATCATTAAATATTTGTAGAATTTTATGTTACATAATTCCTCTATATTAATGTTTTCAAGAATATTCTAGTACTTTTTTCTAAGAAGAAATACTGTACATATCATTTTGTAATTTTCTTTCATGTTCATTTATTGATGAGATATTTTCATGTTTTTCTTAACAGCTAATCCACTCTTAGAAGCCTTTGGAAATGCAAAGACTGTTCGCAACAATAATAGTAGTCGATTTGGAAAATTTGTAGAAATACATTTCAATGAAAAGGTAAGTGTAAGTGTGTTTGTGTATGATAGGTTTGGGTAGTGATTATGGAAAATAGAAGCATCGTATTAGAATGTATGCTATACTGGAACTTACACTGAATTCCTTGAGTTTTTTTGATTGCTTTTGATAGGAGAATCTATATATTCACTGTGACTATCCAAAACTCTTTTTGCTGTTTATAACCCAGATCCTGGATCTGACTGTATCATTGAGTACAAATTGATGTCTGTTCTTTTACTTCCAGAGTTTATTCTGTTGTTGTTGTCTTGATCAACATGCTAGTAGTTGTATATATTTAAAGGGCACACTGTGGTAGTTCTACAGCGTGTACCCATGAAGTTAGAGTAATCAGTGTTTTCCTCCTCTTATCAGTCCTTTGGCGCCGCTGAGCTCCTGTCTTCTAGTTCTTAAATTAGTTCTTTGTAAGGCACAGTGCATACCTAGTTCTGATTCTTTAGAGGCTTGAAACTTGGACCTGGGTAGAGATTGAATGAAGAAGATATTCAAAGCAAAGGGTGACCTCTATAAAAACTCTAAACTTACATTTAGTTATGTCTTTTCCTCTGTATTTGATGAGTATTATAACCTCTTTGATAGGTATTTCTTAGAAAAGATAAATAATTTGATATTGTTGTGTTCTGCTATAAGACTAAATGGAAAAATGTATTTCTTTTTCTCTTTTGTTTTCTAGAGTTCAGTCGTTGGAGGATTTGTTTCACATTATCTTCTAGAGAAATCTAGGATCTGTGTTCAAGGCAAAGAGGAAAGGAATTACCATATCTTTTATAGGTTGTGTGCTGGTGCTTCTGAAGATATTAGGGAAAAACTTCATTTGAGCTCCCCAGATAATTTTCGGGTAGGTTGGAAGAAAATAGATTTCATACAGTGCTTGCAATTGAACTGCTTTCATTCCTAAAATTTAGCATAGTGGGTTTTAAATGTCAGTGTGTATGTTGATAATTTATGTTACCTCAAGTCCAGCCAGCCCTCCCTGTCTCTGTGCCTTTCACCTCCATGAATTAAAAGTATTCACTGGCAGGGAAGGGCGAGAGGTCAGAGGTTATGTCTTTACTCAATCTGTGTATTTCCTCTTGTCATTATTCCCTAAAGGAGAAAGTGTAACAACTATTTACTTACTGTTCACATTTTACTAAGTGTTGTAAGTAATCTAGAGATGATTTACAGTATGTCAGAAGATATGTGTAGGTTGTATGCAAAGACTGCCATTTTATGTAAGGCACTTAGTATCTGCAGATTTTGATGTCCAGTGTCCCTAGGAGGTTGAGGAGTCAGTCCCCCGGATGCTGAGGAATGACTCTGTGATGTGCTGGAGTGCTTGCTGTACCAAAAAGCTCTCTATTGAGGCTTTTTTCCTAGTTTATAATGTGGGTAGTTGAGTGTCTCTTACCCAAACATTTCAGATTTAAACCATTTCAAAACCTATGATCTTGAATTTTGGGATAGGGATACTCAACTAGAAAATATATGCAAATATTCCAAAATTACAAAAAGCTTTAAAATCTGACACACTTGTTGCAAGTATTTCAGATAAAGGACACTAACCTGTATAGTACTATATGAGAAAGTATATACTGCAGTAGTTTAAAGGATAGATGTTAAGCCCCGTACTAATTTAAACTTAATTAAAACTTTATAATAGTTCAGTGATACTAGCTTTAAAGTTACCTTTGACTTACCTGTAAAAAAAAAAGGTTTGGTCACTGAATTAAAATAAATAAAGGATGTATAATTATATTCTATAATTCACTTCAATAATAGATGTTTATTGCCTGCCCATTAGGTGCCAGGCATTGTGCCAGGATTAAAAAGATAAATGAGACACGGTCCCTGTTCCTGTGCACTTACGGTGGTGTGAAAGCTGCACACCAGAGTCTGCTTGATCTGTTGAATAAGAAAGAAGTATATGTAGCATGCTGTTGCAGCCTAGAGATATTGAAAAACTTACTGAAGAATGAATTATTTGATCAGAATCCTTTTGCTTTCTTCACTAGTGAAGAAAGATGCAAAAGGTGTTTCCTGGTGATACCAAAAAGATGAACAAAGAAAGGCCAGAAACAAATTAAAGAGTAAGGCAGGAAGTAGTGAGAGGGAGGCCAGAGAGCCACTGAAGTGCTTCAGTACAAAGATGGCTGCTCGAGTTGCGCTTGTCGTTGGCCTGTAGTATGTAAACAAATGCGCTGCCCACTTGATGCACAGGGTGAACTGTCAAGTGGTTAATTGGAATTTGAAGTTAGTCGCTCACATTATCATCTTCATGAAAATGGAAGAGACAGTTTTCCACTCTTGTTTTTAGCAAAGGAACATAATTTACACTGAGTCATATAAGCTGTAACAACGATCTGGCCTTTGTGAAGTGAATCAGCCGGCGTGATTTCCTTTGTTCCAGCGCAGGCCTCCTTGTGATGGGCAGAGCGGGAGAACGTGCGTCTGCCATCTCCCATGTTCCTCTCACGGCGGCTTACAGACTCTTTCTCCCTTTCCCCAAATAATTCAGCTTTAAATAGACAACGTTTTTCTACAGTTAAGTTTTCTAGTTACACCTAGGAAATCATGTGGTATACAAAGGAGAGGGTATATACTCCTAAAATAGTTGAATTTTTTTGTCATTATTTTATCCAAATTTGTGCATAAAGAATGGTAGAAATATACTTGTTTGGAAACATTTATCTTAACTGCACATGACCTATGTTTTAGGAAATAAAAGATTTAAAATGTCCATTTTATTAAAAGTGCTAAAATATTTTTATAGATTATGGAAACATCTGCTGTGGTGGTACAAATATCCTTGAATATAATGAAAGCTGGATAGAGTGAGTATGAGTGGTAGGAATGGTTACAGCTTTCTCATGTAGATAAGTTGGGAGAAACAAGTATCTGTCTGGGTTTTTAAGTTTTGCAGCTCTGGGGATTGAATCCTGGCCATTTTACAAGTGCAGGGCTAGGGACTAATGCCAGGTCTAATTGTCTGTAAGTCAGATATTTGAGTGAAGTAGTAGCATTGGAAGATAAAATACTTTCTAGCAAGTAAAACATTTGTTTTGGCCTTACGTTTAAATTGCAGTAAGAAGAACTTTTTTTTGGAAATAGTCAGTTGAAAACACTTACCAACCTTACATTCCCTCTCTTTTTATGTCTTAAAGATTCAGGGAAGGAAAAAAAAAAA
>RJWM01012266.1:0-57047 GCA_004363535.1 Dasyprocta punctata | reverse complement strand
GCAGGGTCGCACTATGTAGCTCAGGCCGGCCTTGCGCTCGCGTTGTAGCCCAAGCCGGCCTCGAACTCACAACGCTCCGCCTACCTCAGCCTCCCGAGTGCTGGGATTAAAGGCGTGCGCCACCACGCCCGGCTTTGAACAAATTTTTAAATATAATTATTGGCTATTTTGTATTTCTGCTTTTGAGTATTGTCTATTCTGATTGGATTATTTGTCTTTTGGAGTTAAGTCTTTGAGCTCTTTATATATTTTGGATGTTAACCATCTGTCAGAAGACTAGTTGCCAGTGTCCCAGGTTTCCTTCACATTACCAAAGCAAAGTGTTACATGAGTTGAATACAACATGATTTTTAGGCAAATAATGTAATCCTTATTATTTTAGGCTATGTATCTCTGTGCTTTTGCACTTCCCTCCCTGAAATGGTATTGCTTGTTGCTACTTTACCACTAACTCCAGTGAAGCCTTCTGAATATTTCAAAGTTATGACAGTTGTCTGTGTCTTTGTGGCATCACTCTTTCAGACTCCCAATTTTCCTGGCTAAATATAACTCTGCTTCCTTCATGACTTCACTATACTCCATAGGAATAGCAGTCACAGCACCTTTAACACTTCATTGTACTTTTCGTTTAGATGTTTGTCACTTCTTTCTAGCCTACAAGTCTTTGATGGGTAGGTACTCTATTTCTGTTTAATTTTGCATCACTAATGTTTGGAACTGGATTGTGCATGTGTGATATTTTAATCCACTGATGTGTTTATGGCTGGGTGTGGTGTTGAAGAGTGAAGATTGGTGGGAGGAGGTGGGTCCCTGGGGGGTTGGGTGGGTCTGGAGGTATATATATTTCCTGCTCTTCCTGCTCCCTTTTTCTGGTGCTTCCTGCCTGCCACACCACAAACTGTTTCTTTACTGCCATGCTGCCCTGCCTTGAAACCAACTAACTAAGGACTGAAACCTCTACAAACTGTGAGCCAAAATAAATCCTGTTACTTTTAGGTGTTGGATATTTTGTTTCATCAACAAGAATAAGACTGTAACTAAGACAAGACCGAAACATGAATAAGTGATTCTTGCTGTTCTGGGATAGTCTGGATTCTGTTAGCTGGAAATCATAACTATAATGGTAAATTATAATGACTGGCTTTTAGCCACATATTTAAGGTAACTATCCTTTAAATTTTACTTTTTTTTTTTTTTTTTTTTGTGGTATTGGGCTTCAAACCCAGAGGTATTCTATCACTGAACTATGTCCAGGCCTTTCTTATTTTTCGAGACGGACAGCATCTAAATTGATGAGGAACAAGAAGAGACCTAGAATGGCAAAGGCAATCCTGGGCAACAAAGACAAGACAGGGGGCATCACAATTCCTGACCTGAAATTATACTGTAAAGCTACTGTGATAGAAACTGTGTGGTACTGGTGAAAAAACAGACCTGAGGATCAATGGAATAGATTAGAAGACCCAGAGACAACTCCAGACACACTAAGCTACCTTACCTTTGACAAGGTGCCAAACACATTCACTGGAAGAAAGATAGCCTTTTTAATAAATGGTGTTGGAAAAACTGGCATTCCACATGCCAAAGATTAAGATTGGACTCATATCTTTCACCATGTACTAAGTTAAAATCTAAATGGATTAAAGATCTCAACATTAAAACAGAATCATTAAATCTGCTGGAAGATAGAGTAGGTAGACCTCTTGAGGACATTGGTGTAGACAAAGACTTTATGAATAAAAGTCAGACTGCACAGGAATTATTGCAAAGAATCAACAAATGGGATCTCATCATATTGAAAAGTTTTTGCACAGCAAGAGAAACCACCAACAGTGTGAAGAGACTACCCACAATCTGGGAGAAAATGTTTGCCAGCTGTCCCTCAGATAAAGGATTAATATAAAAAACATATAAAGAACTTAAAAAAATCAGTCCTCCAAGATTTAAAGACCCAATCCAAAAATGGGCATCTGAGATGAACACACACTTCTTAAATGAAGAAGTACGAACAGCAAATAAATGAAAACATATCCAACAGCACTGGCCATTCTAGAAATGCAAAGGAAAGTAACACTGAGATTCCACCTCACCCCAGAAAGAATGGCTAGTATTAAGAAATCAACCAATAACAAATGCTGGAGGGGCTGTGGGCAAAAAGGAACCCTTCTCTACTGTTGGTGGAAATGCAGGCTGGTGCAACCACTGTGGCAGTCAGTGTGGAGATTCCTCAAAAAGCTAGGATTGGAGGTCCTATTTGACCCAGCTATTCCCCTTCTGGGTATCTTCCCAAAAGAATTAAAAACATACCACAACAATATATGTGCACCTATGCTCATAGCTACCCAGTTCATAATAGCTAGATCTTGGAAACAACCTAAATGCCCCTTGACTGAGGATTGGATAAAAAAGATGTGGTATTTCCATGTAATGGAATACTACTCAGCTATGAAGCATGATAAACTAGATATTTTCACTCTTAAATGGATGAGTATTGAAAACATACTTCTCAGTGCATTAAATAAGTCACACATATGTAACCATCACATTGTTGCCCTTGTGTGATGAGCTGAAAGAAAATCTATGTATGTAAAAAATTAGTTAAGACAGTTAAAGAAAAAGAATTTTGAGTGAAAGTAGTTTTCACGGGGTCATCTTCAGATTTCATTTTTAATGCAAAATGTTTACTTGAAAATAATAGAGCAATCATAACAAAAAAGATAGTCATATAGCTGGTTTCTCTTAATTCATTGAGGCAAAAGTTTTGTGCTAATAATTTTCTGGACAATATTTCGTGTCTATATCTTTTATCCTAAACAATTTCTGTGAATATAATAATATGCAAAGTGCTGATTATTGTTACTCTTTTATTGGCTGGTTGTGAAATTGTTTTGCTTTGGTCTCTTACTTTCCTTTTGCTTAAAATAAAAAATAAATAAATAAAAAATAAGAGAAAAGCAAAAAAAAGTTGACGACGAGGCACTCAAACTTGTGACCCTCCTGCCTTAGCCTTCTGCATAGCTAGGATTACAAGTATGCACCACCATGCCCAGTTTAAATTTTTGTTGCTTTCCAAAATGCCTCAATAAAAAGCATCTGCTTTCAATTATTTTTATCTAACTTGTTAGCTGATATACAGCATCTTGTATGCTAAGTACCTGAGCTGATACTGCTGACCTGTCTTTTTCAAAAGGAATAGTTTGAGAGTGAAAATCACAGTCTTGATATAGAAGCTTTGCATGTAATGATTTTCCCTAATCTGAAGTGATTTTCTCCAGCTCTGAGGGCACTTTTACACATTCACACTACCCACTCACCTTTCTTCTTGTGTTCTCTACCCTGGCTGCTCCTTAGATACACCTGGGGATCAAGTAAGTATCCCCAGGTGGGGTTCTTGTTTTCCTTTTTGTGATCAGGTTGATCAAGTGTCTTGAGTAATGTCCAAAATGTAGTATTTCATGAGTGCACCAAATCTGAACCACTGAGACCAGAAAATCTCAGAGCCAGTTTAGGAGGCATGAGACCTGGAAGGACACAATTAGTGGTTAAGCCGGGCAGAATTGCTTCCGTAGTCGCCTTGCATCTGTCCCCTGACTTGTTTGTTGCTTAGCTGCTTCTAGGCTGTTGGGTTGGTTTCTGTCTCACTGGCCTCCAGGGTGTCAGGCTTGCCTTCTCCTGCCTCTCTTGTACATGTTGTGGGATGAGCTTCCTGCAGTGCTGCGCTGATCCCATGATCACATGTGTGAACATAGCTCTTGTGCATCGTCTGGTTTGAGAGGAAGGGTAGGTTTAGACTGTGCTCAGAGCTAGCTTACCCTTTAGTCATGACAGAAAAAGGCTTAGTGCAATGCATCCATGATTTTTAAAAAGTCAGAATAAAAACAGAGCTTTTATATCAAAGAACACGAGTTAGTATGCAACATGGATATGCTCATCTTTATACAAGTACATCTTCGAACAAAGTTGTAAACCAGGATTTTTAATATTTTAATGGATATTTCAGTATTTTAAGATTTAAAAAAAAAAAAAATTTGCCGTGAAGGCACAAGTGCCCCGACCCATAGCTCTGGTTGTGATTTGCCTGGGGTTATGCAGGGTATGGCACACTTAGAGTTGACATTGTCTGAGTTCATGGAGCAAATTCAGGCCTCTCTTTCACAGATGAGGGAGCTGGGGCTCAGAGAGGTTGTGCCTGATTGAAAACCATGTGGCTACTGAGCTTTTTGGTCATAGCTGGGTCTTCTGACCACTGGCTGTTGCTGCTACCCTGAGTATGCTCCTTTGCCTCAAAGCCTTCTGAAGTGACTTCAAGAGTATGGTTTCTAAGTGTGTCTCTTTTTTCTAAGTAATTGAACAGATGCCTACTGATGCTCGTTAGTCACAAAGAGCCACCTTGTGATTGTGACACTTTCACTGGTTTACTCACACTAGGTAATGATTTACTGTGTTACTAATGAACCACATCTTAAAGGGAATAAGTCTATTAGATAAATTATTGTAATGGCTAGAACCTGCATTATTGACTGTTGCATTTTAAAATGAGAATGTAGGGGGACTGCATGACCAGCATGGACTCAAGAAAGAGAAAGAGATGGTCCTCTTGAGAACCCGCCCTACTGGGTCAGAGTGGCTCCAACCAGAAGACAACTAGTGTGCCTTCTGGGGGACTGCACGACTGGTGCCGACTCCAGGAAGAGAAGCGTGTGCCTCCCGTACACCTACTGGTGACGGGCTAAAAATCAAGGCAACCCCTGCCCCCTCGCCCAAGCAAACTGCTGGTTCAGAGGTCTGGCTAAATTGATAGCAACTAAGGTACGTAAAGCAGCTAAATGCTAGTATTGTTTCATTGATTTTGCAGGCCTGGGGCTGGCAGCCTGAGCGTGTCTCTTTGGAAGATGACAGTAGGCAAGGTAGCAAACGCAGGGGATTCTCTTCTGTCTTGTCTTCAAGGCCCAATATTGGTCTCACTGTTTTGCTTTATTCTGATTAATTTTTTTTGCCTTATTTTATATTCCATTTTTATTGGTTTTATTGTGTTTTGTTTTTGGTTTAATTTTACTGTATCTGTTGGAATGATCAACTATTCTGAAAATAACAAGATATACTATAGTAGCTATTGTTTTCATAGTATCTTTCTTTGAAGTTCTGTACCAGTTCTACTGTTTTGTTTTGATTGACTTTGTTCTGTTATGTTTTATTGGATTTTACTATCTTTAAAATAAAAAAAAATAAAATGAGAATGTATCTGGAGACATGTGGTACTCAGTAGGCTTTCAGGTATTTTCTCTCTTCCTTTCCTTTGTAGACAACATTTTTAGTCCTACGCACATATGACTTTGTTACTTGCTTATTACTCTGTTAGATGCAAGTGAAGAATTGCACCCAACCAGTTAACTATGCTAAAACCTCATTCCCCTTCATGACATGTGAGGATTAAGAGACCCTCAAACTCTCCACTATTTTGCATATATGGACTTCATTTCACAGAGTCAATATCATAGTTATAATTTTTATTCATTCAGTTTTTCAGTTATTTATACAAAAGTGTTGTTTGCATTTTTTTGGTGGGCTCTCTTCTGGGGTCGGGGATATTGAAATGATTAAAAACAAACCCTTGCTCTCATGGACTTTGCTTTGCAGTAGAGACAACACTATAATTATTTAGATGGTATTTTCAAGTTTGAGATTTTTAATGGCTCTAGATAATGTGTGTGTAAAAGTAGCAACCTTATATATTTATAGTTGTTAAACATAGGGTAAAGCTAGGAATATAGATATCTTCACTCTTAAAAGTTAACTATGTTTTAGTCAGATACGGCTGCTGTATCCTTAGACGGGGTGGCTTATAAACAACAAAAATTCATTTTTCACAGTTCTGGAGCCTGGAAGGTCTGGGAGAAGGCAGGTTTATGGTCAGGTTCCTGTGAGAATACTCTCCCGGGTACAGACTGTCATCTTACGTGGCCAAATGGAGATTAGAAAGCTTTCTGGGGTGGCTTTTATATGACCCTAACCCTGATCATGAGCACTCCACCCTCATGACCTAATCCCCTCCCCAAAGCCCCACTGCATAATAGCATCACACTGGGTGGTCAGGATTTCAACGTATGGATTTGTGGGTGGGGCACGAAATTTAGTACATATAGTTCATATGTTTAAATTTTATGTGTATACATCTATATTTTGTGAACCTTTTCTCAGAGAGTGGATTTAGTGGCAGGAGTTTTAAAGTTTTTATTATGGACCATATTCATTCAGGAGGTGTTGGCTCCAAATTTCCAGTTTTCTTGGCATTAAACCAGAGAGAACACATATGTACTTGTAAAGTCATTTAAACCCAGAATTCTAATTTTTAATGATTTTGTTCTCCTAGTCTTTTACAGTTATCTTGCCCACACCTGGTATGAAGTGAATTATTTTTCAGCAGAATGGTTTTACTGGGTCCTTCCAAAGCTCTTAATGTAAGTGTTAAAAATTTCCCCTGTGCTTCATTTTGCCCTCATGTATATTAACTTGTCTAATATTTAGGGAGCAAAGTTCAAAGGCCTGGGCTATAGAACCAGGTGGCCTGGGCTCTTATCCAAGCTGCTTTTTGCTAGCACAGCTACCATATTTTCGTTATTAAAATAAAGCTAATGATCTTGCGTATCTCATGGGATTGCTATGAGAAGTTGATCAGTTAATACAAACGAAGTCCTTGGAACACTCACTGTCTGATGCATAGCAAATGCTAGCTGTTGTTATAACTGCAAATATTTAGTATTATGTAATTAGCACAATAGGTTTGAGAGCAGACATTTGTTAGCTAAAAAATGATCCTACTACAGAATGAACTTCCTGAGACAGCAGTCTAGGTCAGTCAGGGTATTTTGCAGTAGAAATAGTATCCCCCTACTCTGGCAAGCAGGTAAGCACAGGTCAGGTAAAGAAGCTTTGTGTGTAAGATCATACACTTGCACACACTGTAACTCGAAATGTGCACCAAGTTGCCTGGAAATAGATTTTCCATCTTTTTGTTTTGTTTTGTTTTGTTCAGTGAAACCAATTAACTTGCTACTCTGCCAGAATCTTTCTTTGTCATTCTTGGGAGTGGGGGTGGAAGCAAAGAGACTGATTCTTTGCAGCCCGCATGTTATCCCTTGTTTATATTCTGTAAATATTCTATGAGATCCAGAGAATTGGCCACCACACTTTCTTATGAATTTAGCACATTTGTGTGCCTGAGGAAATGATATTTACTTGCTGATGATCTAAACTAGTGGATGTAAATGGACCTAAATTAGCAAACGCAGTAGGCAGGGTTCCTGCCAATGGGTGTGCCTCCCTCCCTGATTCACATTTCTGTCGCATCCTGGACTCTCGGGGAAGAGGAGAGTAGCTTTTTGTGCCACATATGTCTTTGTTTTTATCCTGCTGTGTGTGTGAGAGGGCAAGGTGACAGGCAGCATATAAATAGCTAGTTCCCACTTTTATTTTTAGTGGTAATGACTTTTTTTTTGAAATGGGATTTCTTATTTAATAAGTTATGGGATGTAATTATCACCTAGCCAAAGAAAGACTGAATCATACCCTCGGGAACTCTCAGTGAAGTTATTGTCCACTTATCATGGAATAAAATAAGCCTGGTGATGAGATAGATAACCTTTAGCCTGCCTCGATGCTCACCCCCCCCAGTCTTTTCTATCCCTCCCTCCTTTCCTCCTGTCCCTCTTTTCTGTCTAATAAACTGGAATGACACAGATTAAAAGTGTTTCTGGAGTGAGCCAGATGCACTCAATTTATGCTGCTAGCTGTAGGACGGAAAATTCTGCCATGTTAGCTCTCCCACTATGTAAGGCTGTCCCCTGCTACCTGGATTGTTTCTCACCTCTTTATTGAGTAGTCACCCACAGCCTTTAAATTCTCCACCTAGGTCCACCCACTCAGGACCCCTTCTGTCCTCTTAGAAGCTTTCTTGCGAATACTTCCTACTCTTAAAAAATAAAAAGTAATTCTCTACCTAGTTACTCCAAATACTTCATTAAATGACCCCCATCCACCTGCTCTACCTGGTTCTGGGAAGGTTGTCTGGTGACTGAGCTGCTTTCATGCGGGTTAAGTGCTATTGTTGAATTAAATCTGTATGTAAAAGAATTCCAGAGTCAGAGGCATCTTCAATTTTTTATGAAGGTTTCAGGCACTAGAAAAGATTAACCCTGAAGTCAGTCACATTCTGAACAGTTTGGATCCTTATGGAATGATTAGAGGAGCAGTGAGGAAAGAGTCCTTGCCAACATGGAGAAGCAATGAGGGAAAGGTCATTTCTGACTGTGGCTGACCTTCAGCCTCTTTCTCTCTCCTCGTGCCAACTATTCTTTCCACCTTAGTATCCTCAGGAGATCACTCCAACAGAACTGCAGACAGCGCCACAGCATGTGCGCTTTTCAGGGTGTCGTACTGACCTGTCGTGTCGACTTTCTGCAAGATGATAATGGCAGAGGGAGATGGGGTTGTGTGCTTGGGCTGCTTTATTCTCTTCTCCCATCAGCCTCAGGCTGCAGTACAGTATGGTGCTTATCTCATTTCCTTGTTAACTGTTCTGTGGAGTTCCCATATAATCTCAAGTGAAGGTAATTGGGTAGCTGTTAGAGAAGATGGGATTTTTAAGGAGTTTGCCTATTTTCTGAGAACCTGAAAGTTCTGTTTCCCCTTTCCCTACTGGTTTTAGTTCTGCCCTTGCCCCCACTCAAATTTTAATCCACCTCTGACTTTAGGTCCTGTTAAGTCCCATAGATTTTTCTCTACTCTGAGCTTGTAACTTAATCTGTACCATGTAATCCATGTATTGAGCACTTAACTGTCTTGTCTTCCCAAAAGTTGCATATCTTATATTTCCAATGGCATAGAAGCTCTTGAAGCCTGTTGCTGTTAAGTAACTCTAGTAAAAGCAAAATAGCAGGGACTGGGGATATAACTCAGCAGCACAAGCAGCTGCCTGGCAAGTGAGGCCATGAGTTCGATCTCTAGTACCTAGATAAAGAAATAAATAAAACAAGCAAGCAGAATAGCAGTATATGAGAGAAGGTGTTATCAGTGACATTGCTTGTCTAATTTTCTCACATACATATGATACATACACTCTATATGTATATATGTATGTATATATGAGAGAGATCTATCCATCTTTCTAAATGGCTGTCTTGTTCATGTATGTATATGGGTTGTGAAGGCTGCAGGAAAATGAGCTCATTTGTTGCATTGGAGAACTAAATAGGAGGTAGCAGCATATGTAAATGGTGGCATTTGAGCAGTGTTTGGAGTCTTGAATGTCAGGCTTTAGAATTTGAGTTTTACTTGGTAGACACTGGGGAGCCATGAACATTTGTAGATGCAAGACAGTTGTGATTTGGGGCAGATCTAGAAGCAGTAGGTTAGAACTAGGAGAAAGAAGGCCAGGGGTTATGATTAAGAGCAGTTGCAGTAGCTCAGGAGCCAAATGACGCTGGTCAGGCTGAACTGTGGGGTCTGGGAGTGGGCAGGACCATGGAGTGAAAGATTTCAGGGAGGGTGGGCAGGAAAAACCACAGGGTTAGAGGCAGACAAGCTGGTTTGGCCACAGACTATGTGACTGTGGGCAAATTACTTAACCTTTTTATATCTCCACTAGGTCCATGTCTGAAAATGGGGGCCCCCAACCTTAAACTTCATAGGATTAGATTGGTTGTAGCTTGTCAACTACTCAGAGTAGATAAAATAAGAATCAGTCGGATTTGAGTCTGGTAGATGGGAAAAAGCCTGAAAGATAGTGAAAAGTTAACGTTACTGATGAATAAGAGTCAGTGCATTTGTCCTTAAAGCCAAAACCAAGTAAACGTTGTCATTAGTACTGTGGCTGTTGAATCTCTATCTCCTGTCAGCTTTCTTGAGGTTAGAGCCAAGAGAATTCACCAAGGGAGTCTGAGGACTGTTGGATGTCTTATTCATGTTTGTGTCACCACGTACTATACACAGTAGGCACTCAATAAGTTGTGGCCCTCTTTTGATCTTTGGCTTCCCTTAGTCCCTTTCCAATATCTGTGCCCTGTATAATCCATCTGTACCTCAGAGCTCACCTGGGTCCCTGTGGTGGTTCAGCTGCCCTGTACTTCTAGACATCATGGCCTTGTGCTTGAACTGCAGCAGTGGCCTCTTCATTATACTCTCTGCCTTAAACCTTTGCCTCTTTCTACTTATTGTAGGGACTGCTAGTTAATGGGGTAAACTCTTAAAGGCACATCTCTTATTTTAACATGAAATGTTCCCCATTCCCTACTAAATAAAACCCTTACTCTTTTGTCAGCTGTTTAAGACCCTTTGTGAGCACTACATTTCAATCTAACTCGCCCTACTTTTTCCACCAAGAATTGAAATGGACTCCTCCTTTTCCGGTCTTTTCATATCTTCTTGTCACCATTGCATACCAGCTCAGACGTTCCTTTTCCATGCAGCCCTTTGTGATTCTTCCATCGTAGGAATAAATCCTATAGCCCCATACTCCTGTGAGAGGCAGACTACACTGGCATGTTTGCCTCCCTGGTCTGAGTTCCTAGGGATGAGGGGCCTGCTGGTTCTCCTCTACCACATCTAGTATATGATTTTGGTATATAGCAGACATCTAATGAACGCGTGAATGGCAGACTCTCCTGGGGATATCTGTGGCATAGCCTTGATTGATGACACATGTTGGTTCAGTGTCCTCTGCCTGTCCCCAAGGATGGCCGAGTGTTCCTTCTCAGATGTAATACCACTCCACTTTGATCTGATTTAGATGCTGCAGGTTGGACTCCAAGGTGATAATTGTCTCTTTCTTTTGGCTGTGCTTCTCTGGCCTGAGTGATGATGTGATGAGGTGTGATTGGCACACAGTAGTGAGATAAGATGGCTCTTTGCAAAATCACATCTCACTTTCTCCCTTTCTTACTCTCTGGCTCTTTTCTTTTGGAGTTACTGGAAGATGGTTTTCAATTAGATTACCAATAGCATATCAGCTTTTCAGATCTGTGGCCTACTTGATTTTCCAGGTTCTTCTCAGGGATTTACATGGAGTAGGATTTTGGGAAAGACAACAGTAGTCCTCATATTCACTACATTAAAACCAAGAAAATTCACCATATCAATATGAAAACTGTTGGATGTTGTGGTGGGTTAACTAATGGTCTACTTGTAGCATCCAACTGAACTGAATCAGTGTGGTACTGGGTGTGGAAGGCCCACCTGAGAATTGTTGCCAACAGCATAAAAGGAGAACTGGCAGGGAAGATGGTGTGCTGTTGACTCTCCTGGAGAAGCTTGTCACTCTGGTTTTCCTGATATGAGCTCAGCTGTTCTCATTGTCAGAGGAACTCAGGTCCTTGCTGTTGCTGGGTATGGCTGTGGTTCTCCGCTAGGGAGCTCTCATCCTTACCTTGAAGGTTGCTTCCTGGTGCCAGTGCAGGTCTCTCAGCCTGCAGGCACAGATCCTTCAACCCACTGGCACACACTTTCTAGCTTCCGCTACTGGCCTTTGGGCCTTCTCAGTGCAGATTCTTGATACAGACTTGCATAGGACATTGTCATCAGCTCTAAGCCTCCTGTTGTACCTGTGGAGGACATTGCCATGGGTTCTAGATCTTTAGCTGAACTCATGCAGGACATCGCCAAATGAGTCAGTGAGGAATCCAGGTGCTCATTTGGATTCTTTGGGTCTCTAGTGTGTAGACAGATCTCCCACACTCTTTTGCAGTTGACTCTTTGGGTGAACATTATAAAATAATCATATAAATTATATGTCCTGTATTAAAGCTTTTCCCTGGTGAACCCTGACTACAACATCTATCTTACTCAGGTAAGGCATGACTTCTTTAAGACAGGACTTCTCTTGGTTCCAGAATATCAATTCTAGGAAGGGAACCTTGGTGTATGGAGATTTACAATTTCAATTGGCATTTAACTGATATTGATGGGATTCATATTCAGATTTTTTTTGGTAACATTTTACTTCCCTTTGGATGTGGTGATTCACAGAGGCATTGTAATTGACAGGGTTATTTTTCACACTACATAACAGAGAACATTATGAAGTTGCTTTCCTCCTAAAAGTAAATTAAACGCTCTGCAGTAATTGAACTTGAAGTGCGTCCCTTCTTATTGTTACCTGTTTGAATACCTCTTCATCAGCACCCAGGAGGATGTCTTTGTAGCCTTCCAGGTTTTTGACATCAGGTGGCTAAGCTGAATTGTTATCAACAAAAATCCCATTACACAGGAGCCCTGGGGTAGCATTTGGTTTTCTTTGGTTAAGGAGCTACTTTCTTATTTACTCTTAGTATGCTGGCTTTAGAACATTTAGGAGACCGAGTTACTTGATGCCTTGCCTGTGTGATTTAGCCATGTGTCCAGTATTTTTTGTGTCCCCATTGGCCTTTGGAATGGCTTATACACTTAGTTATGTACAAAGGCTGGAACTGAGGACTGAGTGAGTGGTGGTGTTCTTGACCCATTTTCCTGATGACAGTAATACATTGCTTCTAAGTCAAGTAGACCTTTTTGTAGGTGCCTTTGGGATTTTTCTGGTGAACTAAATTACCAAATATAAAGCTTAATTTAGGATGACTTGTTCCAATGAACCTTGCCACTTATTACCTTTCTGTGGTTAATTGAAGCTCACAGTAAAAGCCAACAGTGGTATTTAAATCTATCTTATGACTGGACCAGGAGTTGTTGCTGCTGAACCAATCTGCAAAGAGGATGAGCCCTGGAGTGGGTCAACAGCTCTGTTATGGGTTGTGTCCCCCAAAACTCAAATCTGCAAAGAGGATGAGCCCTGGAGTGGGTCAACGGCTCTGTTATGGGTTGTGTCCCCCAAAACTCAAGTTCAACCCCTAGCATTTCAGAATGTGGCCTTATTAGAAAGTAGGGTTTTTGCATATGCAATTAGTTTAGATGAGTCCATACTGTGGCCCCGAATCCAATGTGATTGTTGCCCTTAGAAGAAGGGGAAATGTGCAAACAGACCTATTCACAGAGAACATCATGTGAACAAGAAGACCAGGATCTGGGTGATCCAGTAGAAGCCAAAGAAAGCCAAAGTTCACCAGTGTGCTACTCACCAGAGGCCTGGAGCCAATTCTTTCTGACACTTCCAGAAGGAGCCCTCCCTGCCAACACCTTGATTTTTGACTTCTAGCCTGTGATATACTAAAACACCCAGTGCCACTTGATTTTTTTCTTTGTCACAGCACCACCAGCCAAGTAATTCAAGTTTGGCCTGAGATGAAGGGATTTCCAAAGAAAGGGAAGTTTCTCTGGAAATAACCTTTCCCCAAAAGCGTCCATCTGAAGACTCTCAGGGGCATTTATGTGCCTTACCTCTGAAACTTCTCAGTCAAACCCAGAGTTTGAGTACTGGAGGGCCATGCTTGCTTGTCATTACAGATTTTGTGAGCTTATTCCAAAAAGTTGAAAGTCTGTGTATCAAAATCTTCCCCGAGAGGAACATTTGTAATAAAATTCTTTTAAAATTTCTGGCTTTATTTATATTAAACAGGTTTGGAAAAGTAATGGTTTCTTTTCATGATTACTTTTATTTATAGAATATTTTAATTTCATATAAGAAATGTAAGTGATAGCAACAGCTAACTTTCCTTGAGCATTAACTCTGTGCCAGATATCCTTCTAAGTCCCTTAAATGAACTAATTCATTTAATTCTTACTACTCTCTAAGAGGAAATAGAGGAATAGAGAGACTGAATAACTTGGCTAAAGGTTTTACTAGATGATCCAGTTTGTAACCATCATATAGAGATCCATTAGGTATAAGGTTCTCATCTCTTTCTACTTTTGTTTCTAGGGAGATAGAAATTTAATGGATACATTTATAAAACACTTTTACATGTGATGTGGTTGTCAGAATAAAAATGTTGCAGTTGAACTTATATTTTTGGGTCATGTTGCTCAAATTCTAGTTGTACAGTATCTAAGTGTCCATGAAGTGTCTTGGCCAGAGAGTATTGGTGGGAAGTTGGCAGGTCATGGGGCATAGCTGTGGCCCACAGAGTAGGGCGTTGGGCCCTGATACCTACCAGCTCTATGATTCTGATGAGTCATTTCCTTTGGGGAACCTCAGCTTCCTTAGCTATGAAGAGGACTCTCATACTTATGCTGGAGCCTTGAAGATATTGTCACATTATAGATAATTTTATCAAATGTGTGTGTTTGAATCTAATGAAAGTTGCTGCCCAGACTCTTGCATCCTTAGCAAGAAACTTGAGACTTCATCCTATAATTTTGACTGATTTTAAAGAGTAATTTCAGGAGGCCTTTTGAAATGAAATAGTTAACAAATTCATGGTTTTGGGTAATTAATCTTCCAAATAAACTTTGAGGTTGTGTCTTACCAGAAACCTAGTTTGTGGGGAGTTTTTTGCCACCCGTGATTTTCATATGTGCAACAGTAAAAGGGTTGTACAGGCCATCATGAACTCTGCTCAGTGCTCTCTGTATATTCATTCCACGACCTCTACCTAATGAGAGCTCAGTGAACGTATGCTTCTGTGTATACAGCAGTGAGTTTATGGTCTCTGTTTAGGGCTTATGGCCTTCTTTGACCCAGCCTTCTCTTGGCAGCATAATATATTTGTATTTTTCACTTCAGGTTTTGTATTGTTTTTTTGGTTTCGTTCCTGGCAACCATTAAAAAGTTTTATTTGGATATCAAAGTCACTAAAATGTTACTTTGTTCTGGAGAAGGACAAGGAGAATTAGTGATTTGCTTGCTTTAACCTCTATTTCTGCCAAGCAGTAGTATACATTTCCTGTGCAGAAATCTTGCAGTCCCATCTATTCAGCAGCTTTTATGTGCCGGGTGCTGTTCTTAGCTCTGGGGATAGAGGAGAGAACAAAACAATTTCCTGCTTTTCTGGAGCTTGAAGGGAAGACTACACTGTTAGGCTGTAAGGAGTGTTATGGAGAAAAAGGATGCCTTAAAGTAGCAGAGGAGAACAGAAATAGCAGTTGCATGTTAAATAATGTGATCACAGAAACCTCACAGAGAAGGTACAAAGTTAGGGAGGACGGGGGAACTGCATACAGATGGAAATTTGGGAAGAGGGCATTTCCCACAGAGAAAGAGAAAAGTCATAGGAGAAGGCGTCTCACAGCAGCATGGTGGTGGCCAAGGCCAGGCAAGGACTGGAGCAGAGAAAGGGGAGAGCAAGAAGACCATGAGACCCCGGAATGTGATGGTGCTTCTGAGGCTGGGCTGTTATAAGCCCCTTAAATGTATAAATCTGTACTGACTGGAGCTCTATGGATGTGGTGAGATCCTTTTCCCAGGATTCTGTTGGCTCCTGTTCTCTCTCTTGTCCTTTGAGTTGATTCTTGAGTGTAGACGAAGCAACCTTCCATTTCTGGGGTCTTCGCCTTCTCCACAGGGTTTTCAGTGATCGGCCTCATTAGCTCTGGACATCGATTGTTTCTTTTTCCCCTTCAAATTCTAGAAGCTTCTTCTCAGATTACTGTATTGTTTTCTGTAAGTTTTATCACCATAAATGGTACCTGGAGGGTAATGATGGGCTATACGATACTGAGTGAAAATTCACATGTCAACAAGCATTCGCCCTCTCCTTTGAATGCTTTGCATGTATCAACTCTCTCAATAGCAGTAACTGCCTGAGGTAGAGACTATTACTCCCATTTTACAGGAAAGGAAACCAAGATGGGCTGGGAGTGTAGTATGCTTCAATGATAGAGCACTTTCCTGGCATGTGCAAGCTCCTGGATTCCATTCCCAACACTAACAGACACTAAAAGGGGTGGTGGCACATGTTCCTGTACGCATACTCGGAGAGACTGAGGCTGGAGAATCCAAATTCAAGTCCAACCTGGGGAATTTAGCAACTCAGCGAGATCCTGTCTCAAAATAAAATTGAAAGGGCTAGGAGTGTAGCTGAGGGCGAGGGCTCTGAGTTCACACCCCAATTCTGAAAAAAGGAAAGAAGAAAAGAAAAGAAAGAAACCCATGGCACAAAGATGCTAAACTCTAGGGTGAGATGAAGATTCAAATCCCCATATAACTTTCTAGTGAAGCTCCAAAGATCTCTTTCCCCAGGACTAAGCAAAATAGTTATTCTAATATACTTTTGTCTTAATTATCATTGCACAGAGATGCATCTTAAAATAGGGGAATATATTTTAGTGCCACTTTTATAGGAAGAATTGTTGTAGAAGTCACATAGCTTAGGAAACATGTGGAGAGTGTTCCGGCAGGTAGATTCTTTTCTGCTCCTTGCAGGTATGAGGGACTGTGGCTCCCTTGAAGCCCAGAAGTGCTTCCTCTGTCTCTAGTACCCTTCCTCTCAAGGTGGAGGCAGAGGCCCATCCCCCATCTTCTTCAGCCAGCATGAATTAATGTTGGCCAACAACTCAGGAATCAGCTTGATACCAGACTAATTTCTTCTTCCTTCTGTCAGAGATTGAGCATATCATATAACTAATTCTTTGTCTACTTTTTTTATGGTTCTACCACTTTATGTAAAGTTGTGCTCTTTGTTAGCTGGGAGTGGTGATACACATCTGTAATCCCAGCACTCTTGGAGGTTGAGGCAGGAGAATCACAAGACTGAACCCAGTATAGGCAACTTGGTGACTTTGAGATATCCTTTCCTGACATAAAAAAATATCTGGGCTTGTCAGTCAGTGCAAAGACCATGGACTCAATCCCCATACGGCAAAAAGAAAAAATTGCATTCTTTGGTTAATATGATGTAATTAGTGTACATGTGTATAGGCAGATGCTGACGTGTATCATGAGAAGGGCTGGGAGAACTAAAGGTGAAGTATTTCCTTTGTAATGTGTGCTGACCAGGCTCTCAAACTTATTTCCTTATCGAGTTCATAAAAACCCTTCTGCTCAAAGAACAGGAAAAATGTCCCCAGCTCTGCAGGAGGGAGGACTGGGAGAGGCCCAGTGTAGCCACAGCGGGATGGCAACAGCACTGATATATTTGGAAAGAAACAGGCTTAGTTCTGGAATGAGTGTGAATGTTGACATTCAGCTTCTCTCACTGAAGTGGAGAATTTCCTATATATTCTGAACGAGACCAGCATGACACGTTACTCAGGCTATTTGCATGTAGACACTTAGGAAGGTGTGAAAATTGCTTCTGTAGTATGTATTTTCTAGTTAATTTAAAAAATATTAATTGGTTAAGAGGCAAGAGAATTGATTTTTTTCTTCAAATAGTTTCTTATGGTGATAGGACGTTGGCTAAAAATAACAATAAAATATTATAAAAGAAAAGGAAAAAAAAAAAGGGATTGTTTAACCCAAGGGTCAACAATGCTCATGGTACATAATGGATTCCAGACTCTTGCCCTGATGGGCCCAAAGTCTCTCCAAGCCATAACTCACCATCTTCCTGCACTGGCTCTGTTCTCAATGACTCCAGTGTCTGATGCTCAGGCAGTCTAAGGCTTCAGAAAGCATCTTGGGACTGGAATGAGCCTTAGTGTTATCTCATGAAGCCATCCTGGAAAGTGTCATGAGTCAAAGCTGGACTGAGCCAAATACTATCTACATCTTGCACTGGTCTAGACTTATGTTGGTCTCGGGTCCAATTCCAGATTAATTTTTCGTCTCATATATGAATGAATTTTATTCTATATATACTACTATATTTGGAGGTGGTGAGGTTCTGGGCAAGGATTTTATTTTGTGCTTCTGTTGCCAAAGGAACAATTTATAGCACTGTATATTATGTTCCATCAACCTGCTTAATTAGGCTCGACAGTTAGGATTTCATTCTTAAACAGTTTTGTAACCCTTCTAATTAAAATCCAGCGTATGGTGTTATGTATTTTAAATTGACGGCCATGACTCACAGGGTTGAGATGCCCCAATTAATTTTCAACCCTTAATGAATTCTAACTCTCTTCACCTTTCTCTATATCACTATAGAAGCCATTGAGGGCAGACTGCAACAATTCAATATGCCGTGAAAATGTATCTTCTCAAATTAACCAAATTCCTTTATTAGTATGGATTGCATAAGTAAAATACTTTCGCTTTGTTAATTGAAGTGCTTGATGAAAGCCTGGGATTGAGATTTCACGTAAGTATCAATTTTTACCAAGCACTTTGGTTTAATAATTGGTCTTTGATATATAGTATAACATAATTTTTATTTGTTTTTGGTTGTCATTTTGTTTTATAAGACTTGATCTGTTTGGTATTGTATGAGCACTTTCATGCTATGTTACAGGAAAAGGAATGATTACCATTAGTGCGAGCCCCAACTTACGACAAAAAATACTCATACATAAGCAGAGTATTCCCAATCCTCAGTCCTCCTTGACTGAGAGGTTACATATGTCCATTTTAATTTTCATTCCAACTTTGAGAGTATCTTTGCAGATGAGGTAACTGAAGTATAGAACCATTAAACAATTTGCTTCCTCCTTAAGCTGGTACAGGGCATGACTAGATGAAAATCCAGGTGACAGCTGTCCCAAAGTCCTGTGTCCACACTAACTTAGTGCTTGTGCCTTTCCCATAGCTCCTTTTATTAAGGAGGGAACTGGGGAAAAAAAGAGTTGGATGTGGTTTAGGTGATAACAGCCAGAACATTTAGAGCTTGTGTGAATCCAGGATTTTTACTTTAGTGAATCTGTTCATTTTTTTTTAATGTAAAGAGCTTCTTAGTGTTAGATGCTTCAAATTTATTTTTTTAAAAAAGCATAGAGGGATTGTTCTGAAAAATTCCCAAGGTCCAATTGTAGTCCCAGTTGTGGTGTGACTTTAAATCCACTATTTGTGGTACTGGAGATCTAACCCGGGGGTGCTTTACACCTGAGCTATACCTCAGATCTTTTTATTTTTGAGATAGGATCTTCCTAAGTCATTTAGGCTAGCCTGGTACTTGGAATCCTTCTTCCTCAGCCTCCCAATTACAGTCCTGCACACTGGTCACATCTTAAACTCACTTTATTTGATAGAATGAGAAAACAAGGTTTTATGTCCCATGCTATGTATGTTTTGATAAACAGACAAGTTTATTTGTCATCCTTATATTGAAAGCTCTTTTCAGAATAGTTACTGTTTTGTAGATGCCAGAGTGCCCCCTTGAATGGACTTGACGATGGAGGATTTGGGGGAAGCATGTCACAGGACTGTGAGGTTGCTGTGGAAAATTGGGTTGGGACATCATAGTCCCAATCCTCCTTCCTAACCAAGAGGTTCTGATGTTGTCTGCCAGTCGCTCGATTTCTTTCAAGTGCTATACCTGGTGGAAATTTCTTCTTTTGGATCATCTGTAGGAATAACTGAACCGTCTGTTTTATTTTGTGATTGTATTTCCATTTCAATACAGGATACATCCAGAATGGTGGTCTATATCTTTGTGGTAGGCTATTTGAGGGTGAAAGGAATACAGTATATTAGGTTTTTGGGGAGTGGAGCAATCTCTTTGACCTCCCTTTTTTAGAATATAGTCAGGCTCCACTTAGCCAAGCTGTAGAAAAATTGTTATTTTAAGTGCATATACACATTCCCTCCCCCTATACCAGTTATTTATCTAATTAGGCAGTGACGTTTCACATGATCAGAATTAGCAGGTCTAGGCTGTTAGGTAACTGGGACAGGGTGAGAGGTGAGTAATCACAGCTGCGTTTTAGCATTATTTTGGTTGTGCACAGTATTTTTCATATTAACTCTACCAATGGGCAATGTCTTCTGTCTTTTGTAATTTGTTATCAAATTAATCTTCCCCAAATGACTGCATGCAACATTACACATGCAAAAATCTAACCAGGAGGGTAATGCTTCGCTATTCATGTGGATAGCAAACTGGAAATGTGACATCTGACAGGAATGTCACACATTCCATTTCTGGTTCTAGAAAGACTAGACCCATCCATCCATTGGAGGGATTGACATAAATGAAATCTTTTCTTCCTAGGTGGGTATGTCTGGGTGCTTCTGTTTGTTCAACTTTGGTGAGATTAAGTCTCACGAAATGGGGCAAATCCGGAAAAGGAAATTATGTGAGCAAAATCTATAGTCAGAATTTTCTTTTTTAAAGTTAATCCTGTGGTTAACAATTTTAGTGAAAAGCTGCCAGAATACTGTGTAGCTCATCTGAAAACTACCCTTGCTCTTCCTCTTAAATTGTGGAATGCATATACCAAATTTTCAAACTGTGGAATGCATCAAAATAGGAAAATTGGAGTAGGATGTAGCACATGCCTATAATCCCAGCACTCCGGGAGGCTAAGTAGGATCGGATCACAAGTTTGAGCCCAGCCGGGGTAAGGTAGCAATTTAGTAAGACCCTGTCTCAAAAAAGGAAAAAAAAAACTGGTGAGGTAGCTCAGTGCAAAGATTCTGGGTTCAATCCCCTGCACTGCACTTAACTTTTCACCTTTCTTTACCCTCCACTCCCCTCCCCCCTCCCTTTTCTTTTCTCTTTTTAAGTCATTCAACCTAATTCCTCTTTCTGAGAGAGGTAAATACCCTTTAGGCAGAGGCTTATAAGGGCAGGTGAGAAGGGTCACACTGTCGCCAGCTGGGAGGGGTGAGACCTGAGTTCCAGCAACAACAAGCCGGGGCTTTCAGGGAAAAGGGGAAAAGCTAGGAGCTTCCCTGCTGCCTTTGGCTGTAGCAACTCTACATTAACTTGTTTCCTGGCCAACATCTTTTTTGTTGGGTCCTAGACATGCTGTCTCTTCTTCCTGTCAGCCAGAGATAGGAAATTGGCTTCCGACTGGTGTGTTTGTGGTGCCTCAACATCCTAGTTTTGCCCCTTTCATTCCACAAATTAAAGTAAGTTAAAGTCTCTTCATTTTTGCCATCAAGGGTGACTTCTGTTCCTTGCTGGGACCTGGCTAGTATACAAGATTCTTGAGGAAAGGAAAGGGACCATCCAGAAGAACAACGATGCATCCCGCAGGGCAAGAAGGCAGACTTGGCTCCCAAGAGGCATTGAATTGGTGACCATGCCATATATTCCGTTATGTGTGTGTACTTGCATACGTGTGCACAGAAGACATATTTGTCTGTCGAAATGCTCAAAAAGTGGCAGCCTCCTTCATTAAATTCAGGAAAAGTCTGTTAGGTTTTATACCAGCCTCTTAGTGATGGGGTAAGTTTGGAACTGGGATTCACGAATAGGAATAGAGAGTTGTGTGATAAGAGACCAGGGCATGGCATCGTGGCTGGAGCAACAGGGCGTGACCTGCCAGTGGAGGAGATTGTTAACCACTGGCACAGAGCAGCAGCTCCCAAGCTGACACGAGATAGCAGGCTGAACGCTGCACCTGGTGCCAGTTTTCTGAAGGGAGAACACGCCTCACCTGGCACCTGATGTCAATTTCTGACTCAAGAACAAGCCTAGCTTAACATCTGATACCAATCTTCTAGCATGGGAGCAAATGGGCCTACCCGGATCAACTGCCGAAGAAGACATAAGAAGATGGCAATGACGGCCTTTGGGTCTCTGCCCTCCTGTTCTTGCAGTGGAGTCTGTTATGCCTGCAGGATGTATCTTCTCTTTTCTCCTTGAGTACTTCTTTTGACTTCTTGCCCTTTTCTTGTTTTAACCCTAAATGTTGATCTGTCACATTTACCAATTGTTCCAGCCAATTCATTGAATGGAACTGAATAAGAGCCTGAAAAACACTGCTGGTCCCTCTGCCTGGTAACAGTTGGGGCCTGGGGTAAGTG
Organism: Dasyprocta punctata; assembly: GCA_004363535.1. Taxonomy (NCBI): domain Eukaryota; kingdom Metazoa; phylum Chordata; class Mammalia; order Rodentia; family Dasyproctidae; genus Dasyprocta; species Dasyprocta punctata. The sequence goes on along the minus strand of RJWM01012266.1, from coordinate 35,335 downwards.
TCCAAGCCAAGGAAGTTGGGAGCACTGCACACAACAATTTGGATGGGATGTGATTGTGCATAAATAAAAATACAAGGCTCAGAGTTGACTGCAGCCTATTAACAGGGAGTAAATAAGAGTGTCTTTGATGTTGATTTGACTTAGGATGTTTAAGAGGGATGCCCTACTTCCTGTCCTGAGACAGCCTGATAGCTGGGAAAGAAGGGAGCCATGGGGAGAGGGGGCCTGTCTGCAAGGTGCCAGGTCTGTGCTTTCTGTGTGGGACATTACAGTGTTTGCAGATGCATTAAATTTTGAGAAAGGTGTGATCCCTGCCAGCCCTAAAGCCCTCAGCTTTGTAAGCAGAGACTCTGGAGAGGGCAGGCCATTATCTGTCTCTCCTGCTGATTCCTTTTTAGTATGGGAGACCTTTCTGTCCTGAAAAGAAATTCTCAGCCTCTGAAAGACATTCTGTCTGATTGGTAAGGACTCCTGCTGGGCCATTTTCTCAAGGTTAAAATTCTTACTGTCACTTAATGTGTGGCCCTTTTATGTTGGAGAAGCTTATTTTGTAAGCTAAAATTAGGCACAGGTGGGATGAAGCCCTTATAACTGGGCATGCAGCTTTTCCCTAAATGTGGCTACAAGGGCCCCTGTCAGCATTTTTGTTTGATTAATTTAGGGTTTAGTGAGGAAAGCAACAGCAATAGGCTTTTATGATGATTAAAACCATCTTGAATAATTTCATAGGCAAGTCAGTCATAGGCACGACCTAATTTTTAGCATCTTTTTTCCTTAAGATCTCTAGGAGTTTTAAATTCCTCAGATCCCCTGTACTCTTCCTCTGTGTTCCCTGTGCCTCACCATTAACTGACCGGCCAGTGCCCTTTCCTCAGGGGCTTGTGCTCTAACACTGTCCAGGGCCCGTAATCGTAAAGCTTGTCCCTTGGCCGTATGGTGCTGTCGTTTAAGTTTTCATCTGACTATGTCCACTGTGTCTTCTATTTCCTTTGTTGTCTTCTCCATCTCTGGCTACTTCTTAAGCACAGGATTCCCCAGAGTCTTTCAAACTTCTCTAGGAAATGGCACATCCTGCGCTGGCTTCTGTGTGGATGTGTCCCCAGGGTTCCCTGAGAGTCTAGTGACTCCTGAGGTCACTCCTGCTTGGAGACCCTGTTCTAACAGCTGTGCCTTGTTTTGACTTAGGATGGTGGTGGCAAACCTTTCAGAGACTGAGTACCCAAACTGCAACCAAAACCCACTTATTTATCACAAAGTGCCAGCACTGCAATTGAATCCAAATACTGAAGTTCCAGTTTAGAAAAGATAACTCATACATGAGCATCTTTTGTCTTAAAAGAAAAATACAATAACAGCTTTCAGTGATACAAACAGCTATTTATTTATTTATTTATTTTTGGTTCTGGGGATCGAACTCACAACCTTGCACTCACTAGGCAAGCACTTGCACTGCTGAGCTAAATTTCTGGTCCCTAAACAGCTGTTTATTAAAAAGTAAGTTTGTATGGGCATGCTTTTGCGCAATTAATATAATCTTTGCTGTTGTATGCATGCTAGTAATTTGTCAAACCTTGGCTCATGCTTTGTTAGAGAGCAACGCATGCAGCACTCAGTTCATCTGTTAGTCTGTTTCTTGTATCAGATTTGATATAATTCAGTGCTGAAAAGAGCTACTCGCAAGCTTAAGATGGATCCAAACAAAGTAAGAAGAGCAATTCCAAGTGCTTCCATTGACTTAAAACTATTTGGCTGAGAATTCTATACTTTTAGGATTTCATTTTTGAACTACCAACTGTGCTGTCCTTTGTCATCCCTTCACACACGATCCCTTCACACACAATCTTCTCAACTGTTGCATGCAGGTCATAAAACATCTTTTTCCAGATAGAGCTTTCTTGAAATTCCAATAGCTCCGTTTATGGATTTCTAAAATCTAACCCACATAAGCAGGAAGACCAAGTTCTTCAAATTTGGCTTTATATGGAGAAAACACAGGGCTGTCTCCTCTGTACAGAACTGTAAAAGTCTGTTACTCCTAACACACATCTTGGCGGGTACATGGGGCAGAGCTAGGCAAAGCCTGCACCTGGGGCATTCATGTCCTACTCACCCATGAGCTGAGGGGCAGACAACATTCTAGACTCTGCTGTGCTGGCAACGCTGTGCAAACAGCAGACCCTCAGAGGTGAAGGCAACTATGAGCAGACCCCAGGCTGTTGTCTGACACCAGAGGCTGTTGTCTGTCAGCCTTGCTCCTGGCTACGCGGTGGCAGAAATGTTGGGAGAGAGGGGTCTTGGTCATGGTTCAGATGAATGTGGTTCAGAGCTGCTTAACCAAGTCTTATTTTATACGTAAAATATCAAGACCAAACATTGTTACAGAGTTATCCCCAGGTATCAGTACCTGTCCTTTATGATAATTTCCTTCTTAACATCCCTCAAGCTATGCTGAAGAAATCCAAGAAGATTCTTTCCAAGAGGATCTGAATGTTCCCCTTCTCCCCTCACCATATGGACTCCCATTCTGCATGTTCACCCCTCACCCCCATTCTCTCCAGATCCCAATGTGTCTGGGCTGGCCTTGCTTGGAAAATGGATCTTGTCTTTTTTACTACTTGGTAGTCAAAACCTGGTGAGGCCATGAGGCATCTTTCCACCTCTTAGAAGAAGTCCTCTTTTCTGTGTGACACAGCCCTGTGCCAGGGTGCTCAGTGCTCCCAGGTGGACAGACCTGAGTTTCTGCACCTCACATCTCAGCCTGCACAGCTGTGAGGGGGGGCTTGCATCAAACTGAGCATCACACAGTCTGTTTGTTTCTTGCAGCTAGGAAACCTATGAGCATCATGCATCCTGTTAATGAGTTGCCCTCTCATTTGGTCTTCAAATGATTTCCCCATCCAAATGGGTATTTTCTTGGTGGGAAAAAGGGTGCCAAAAGATCATGACAAATACCGAAGAAGAGAAAATGACATTCAAACATGTTTTCCTAGGTTTTTGGTATAGTCTGTGCCCTCAGTTCTATTCTTAATGGTTGGCCATTTTATTTTTCTAGAAACGTAATTTGCAAATCTTATTTTCATAGGATTCATCTACTCTGTCTCCTGACTTTTGAGTGTTTGCAGCTTCATTGTTGGGTAATATAGGTTTTATTTCTTCCTCCTCCTTGGTGTGTTGATTTATCAGTTTTTCATAGTGGTTTCTAAAATTTTATCCTTAACTCTTAGAAATGTAATTCAAACTAAAAGCTGCTGGGTGGTAGCCAGAGGTTGTGCAGCGCAGGCTGCATGATAGATGATGCCTGCCAGGACAAACTGTGCTCTCTGTGGGTCCCTCTTGAAGTTCACTCCCAGGCCCTTCACTCCTTGGGATCCTTCAGTGGCGGTAGAGTCATACCTGGTCTCCCTAGCTAATAGCTGAACTGGAGCCCAGAGATATTTGAAGTTTTGTGGAATGAAAAAACACAAGTCTTAAAACAGTGCAATAATTGAACTAAAATTCTATCTAAAATGTGTGGGACCCAGAATCCTCTGATTAATTGGACAATGTTTTCAAGTCCATTTTCTCATCTTTGCATATATCATCATACTTAACACTAAAGCAGTAGAAAACTCTGGGCATCACATCTATCTGCATGCCACCAGGAGCTGTGAGTTGTCTTCATCTCCAGAGCAGGGTATCTCAACCTCAGCACTGTTGTTATTTGGGGCTGGATGGTTCTTAGTTGTGGGGGACTGGCCTGTGCCTTGGAGGATGTATAGCGGGAAAACTGATATTTACCCACTCAGTGCCAGTTATAGACTCCTAACCCCAAACTGTGGCAACCAACAATGTTCTGCCAAGTATTGGGGGGAGGGGTGCAAAAGTGCCTCACCATTTGAGAAACACTGGTTTCTATCTTACTACTGCATCTTAAGTGTCATTTTTGGACTGAGTCCTTTTTTGTTTTGATGTTATATTTCAGCTTAGAATATGAAAACACTCTCATTTGGGTTTTTCCAATTGTTAGAGTACACACACAGTGAGAATCTGTCCTGTAGAGAAATGACCAGTCTTCTGTATCCGAGTGCTTCTGTGGCTCTGTGTGCATAGTGTAACAATAATGATATCCTGAGAAGACTGAACTTCTGTTTCCCCAGGCCATGTAAATAAGCTCCTCAGTTTTCTTTTAGGCTGACTGAGCCTGAAAACTCACACATTGTTCAGGAGCTAGACAGCGTGTGGGCTAGGCCCACAGCTTCGTTTGTGGGGTCTGGATATCTCGGGCTTGTCATACGTTTGCAGTGCAGCCCTGCATCATATTTCTAGTGACTATATTTATTTAAAAGGGAATGCATGGAAATAGCATCTGAATGTCAGAATACAATCTCCCCCAGTGTAGCAGTCACTTTTATTAGCTCTCTAATTTGAAGACTACTGGCTGTTTGCAGGGCTGTACAAGCCTCTTTGCGTGGGTCATGCAGGGGAATTCATTTCAGATCATTAAGCACTTAAGGTTTTGTAATAAGCATACAGTCTTCTAAGCTCCAAAAGCCTGGCTTGGTAGAACAACAGGATTTGCTAGGAAAGGCACATGACTGAAAGTCAAGATAAGAGGATGCTAGCATTGGCTTTTGGACATGTTGATGGTGGAGCCTCAGTCAAGTAGCTATTCTCTCTGGATCTCAGGGCTTTTTTTGTTACATAAGATGCTGGACTAGATAGAGCATCTCTAAGGACTTTCCAGCTTTAAGTAAAAATGTATTATTTTAATTAAAGTGCTAATGAACTGGGTATCTTCAAATATAATTAAATAGAGTTGGAGAGGTATCTCTTTCTAAGAGGAGGGAATGTGGAGTGATATTAAAAATGATATTTATTCCATCATTGAAACTTTCAAGCAGTGGAACTAATTAATGTTGCCATGGAGAATCTGTGGCCTGAGAACAGAGCTGTCTGCATCCTTTCGCTTTCAGTCTCCACTTTGAGGTGGGCTGACTTCTTTGGAAGTCATGTGCCTCTGGAGGCGACTGTGTCCTGTGCTTCTGCAAACCTGGAAATATGGGTGTCAGTTCTTGCTGTGTGCTATGTGAGTTGGGCAAGTTACAGTTTTTTTTTTCTTCCTCAGGGATGAGTTCACTTTTTAGTGTGAGAAATTAAGCTGGGGTATTATGTAGAGAAGGTTAACAGCAGGGCTGGAGATGGACTATCCTCAGAAAAGCCTGCTTACAAGGTTGGCCCTTGGGCTGTGTTTTGGAACTTGGCTGGTACAGTGCCCTACCCTGACAGTAAACTTTTTCTAAGGGTGGCTCACTGTGTCTAAACTATGTGTGCAAACCAAGTGTTTTAAGATGAGCACCTGCTTTCCTCCCAGAAGCTGGGGTTCTGGTAGATACTATGTAGAAGTGCCCATGTGAAAGGCTTCCAGTAAAGTCCCTGTGCATGGAGTCTCCAGCAAGCTCCCCGGCAGACACCACTTTGCACAAGTCTCCCAGCCTGTTGTGGAGGGATGGAGCATGTCCTGTATGACTCCACTGCAGGACGACCCTTGGAAGCTTGCACTTGGTGGCCTCCATGCTTTGTTTCTTGTACCTTTCCCCTTTGCTCTTTTCACTTTGTACCATTTTATAGTAAATCTTACCTGTGGATGTGACTATGTGACAAGTCCCAGGGGCCCTTAGGGTGAGTCATCAAACATGGGAGTGGTTTCGGGGACCCTTGACATGGGTACCCTAAAACTCTCTGAAAATTGATTTTTTCAGTAGAATTCTTGGGATTTTTTTTCCCTGGAGTAAAAGTTATTTCAATAGCTTAGGTTTTTGTGCTGCTTAAGTTTGTATTGAGGAAAAGGTCATGACAGGGGCAGATGGGAATGAACTAGCAGAAGTACCCTTGTTCTGGGGTCAAATCGCAACCTTTTTGGGACATGAGACGATTTGCTTTTGATTGTGAGAAAATAAATACAAGTGATATAGGGTCAAGGCAAAGTGAAACAGTAACTAAGCAATATCATTTCAATCATTATCTTATTAACTGAATTTTACATATTGATGTGTCTGTGCTTTTGAATGACTATAATTGAATTCTTAAGACTAAGGCTCTATCTACAATGTGAGAAGAGCTCTTCTGAAAAAAAATCTTTGCATGAACCAGTTCCTAATTTATCTTTGAGGGAGTGCCAAGATGAGAGAGGAGGAGCCTGAGCCTGAGCATGGAGCATTCTGATTGAAAGAGACTTGTGCTGTAGCAGTCAGGAGTGTCCCAGTTACACGCAATGAAAATCCCTCATTTTAGTTAAGTAAAATAAATGAGAATGTATTACGAAATTAAACTGACTGACTCCACAGGTTCAAGTGATGGCAGAATTCCGTTTCATTCCCTCCTTGTCTTTCTCTCCTCCTTTCTTATCAGCTTCATTCTCTGGCTACATTTCCATGTGGATGGCCTTGAATTGTCCCGTGCTTAGGAGAAAGACCTTTTCTGTCCCACTATTTCTCTCAGAGCCTGCAAAAAGATCCTGAGTGTCCAGTCACTGTGTCCAGATGCTGCAAGCTGGTCACAGGCTTTGCTCCAGTGGAGGAGGACAGTGTCCTTAGTGTCAGCTACTCTGCTGGGAAGAAACATCTCTTACCTTGGGGCTGGGAAGAGGATTTCTTTTACCAGAAGAAGAAAGAAATGGAGAATGAACAAAAATTCCTAGTGTCTACATTCATTATCTCAGATAAGTTACATGGTTTTTAACATGAAGTTGAGGGACGTAGGTTCCATTACCTGGTGGTAATTGCTGGCTGCCTCTGAGAACTGAGTATGGAAACATATTTGTCCTTATTTTCCTACTGGGCATAATTGTACTAGAGACTTTGGTCTGGGCCAGAGAACAGAGATGTTATTATAACTAGATTGTACAGTTTAATGAACTTTTGTATAGTGAAATGTAACTGTAGTCACCCAACAACCCTTCTCATGTCCCCACTAGACACCCTTCTCTGCCTCAAATATAGCCACTTTCCTGATTTCTACCATGGTTCTTTGCTTTCTCTGTTTTTTAACTTTGTTCAATCAGAATCATACATAGATTTTCTATCCAATGAATACTTTTATGATTGCCTTTTTCTTTGTCATCAGTATTTGCCCATATGCAAGCATGGTATATGGTATGTTTTCTGTTTTGTTTTGTTTTGTTTTTTTGCTAAATCTTTGGAGTCAAATCTTTGTTAGAGCCCTAATTCTTGTTGGAAGTTAGAAGGAAATTGCTGTGATGAGAATGATGTGGGGCCAGACAAGAGACCTGGTGTGATTCCTAAAAGCTTAAATCTATGGTGTCTAAGGGGCTCATTTTGAAAAACCAGAGGCAGATAGTCCAACCATGGCAAACAGATTGGAAATGTTAAGTTCATTGCTCTGATACCTAGTTATGAGTTATTTATCAGCACTGTGTGGAAATAAAACAGATACTATCAGGGAAGAATTATTGTTACTGGATCAAAAAACCATGACTCCTTACTTTTACATTCTTTTGGAGCATCCACACTGATTCACCTTTGATTTATAGCTCAATATCCCTGGGAAATTGTAGTGATTCATGTAAGATGCCAAGAAACACAGTTTTTCATGTAGAAAATCCTGTCATAGTTCAATCCAAGCTGTTTGGATCTGGGTAACCAGTGGCACTATGTTTTTTTGGCATAATGACATCGTTGAATGCATATAATTTCACTTTTGAAGGTTGTATCTTCTGTATTTGCTCTTCTAACTGATTTCCTAGGCTTTTCATATGAAGTTGTGGTGGTTGTTTGATGGATTCAGTGATGTCTTTGTTGTTATATTGTCTTCTCTTTAGAACACACAGAGGGCATATGAATAGCTAATGTGTTTGTTGACTTGGAAACCAGATGTAAGTTTTTTTCCTTTGTTCTTGTTTCTTCCTCTGTTCAGCTTATAAAAACTCATGGTCAAGGTCAATGAAAGCTGGCAATATTCTGCTGAGATATAATAGATTGAGGGCACTCTCAAATGCATCAGTTAACGCATACTCCAAAAAAAGTGAGTAGTATTTGTTGAGAAAAAATTTCCTTATTCTAGTATAAATCTTATTTGAATCTAGTTTTGTTTTTTAAAGCTAGGACTGTGCTAAGTTTATGCAATTAACTGCATCAGACATGATGACAACCTTTTAAAAAGAGACAGGGTAAGTTACCAACCTCTAGTAGAGGAGGCAATGCATCCATTTTGATACCTGGTCTTTTTATTCACTGCAGAAGGTTCTCTTACCTTTGTATCTACTTGGTGAATGCTCAGGACAGACACACCATTTTACGTTTGTTGCACCACCTCCTTTTGAGTGTCTAGGATCGACTCCAGTTAGATAATGTAAAAATAGAAAAAGGTGCTGTCTTGAGGACTTTGAATTTGGGAATTTCCTGACTCTTTAATTTTATTTTGTGGGTATTGACAAATAGTGGATCTATTTTGTTTGTAACCAGCTGAATAGAGAGTAGATTTAGGTAGTCTAGAATGTTCACCACTTAAATCTGCATTAATACAATCTCTTTTCAACCAAAACCAGTTTGTCTACAGTGACAATCGACTATGTAGTACCTTAGTTGCAGTAGCCATGTTTGTGGTTAGGCTGCTCTCTCTTTTTTATTTTTGTTACTGGGGATTGGACTCATGATCTTGCACTTGCCAGGCTGGTGCTTGTGCTGCTGAGCTAAACCCCCAACCCTAGGATGCTCTCTTTAATTGTAGTGCATGGACTTCCACCTTGGAATTACTTACAGTTACTACACAATACATACACCACCAGAGAACCCAAGCATACAAAGAGTTAAGAATGGAATAAGAGCTTTGTTTCAGCCTTGCACATTGAGTCCTCTTCTCCAAGTCCAGCGTCTCCAGTTGGTTTTGTAGTTCTCTGAAATTTTGCCTGCACCTATATGAATTTATTTCTGCACACACCCATGTATCCCCACATATAAGCTTTGATAATGACTTTTCATTAGTTACCTTGCTTTATTCCCTCACTACATTTTGCAACAGAATGTCTCTTCCAGGAGCTCACTGCCATTTCATAGTGTGAATATATGATAATTTATTAATTCATCCCTTATTAAGGGATGTTGAAGTGGTGTTTTTTGCTGTTATATATCTGTAGTAAACACACTTGCATGTATTTTTCTGCACCTGTGCCAGCACAAGTATAGAAAACATTTCCCAAAATAGAATGTATGTCTTACATTTTGATAAACATTTCCAGCTTGTGTTTCAATGATGTTGTCCTGTAGATATTAAATGAGAAGACTCATCAACATTCAGCATTTAAAAACCCTTTCACATCTGCTATTGTAATAGGCAAAAATGGACCTACTCTTCGTGTTTCTTTCATTCAAACTTACATTTGTTGGCTCTTCATATTTTTCTGAAATTGCTGTTTATTTCCCTTCTTCCCTTACCTTTTAGGCTCTTATACTTTTAAAAAATAATTTGCATGTATTGTTTAAAAAATTAAAGTTTGGGAATGCAGACAAGTCAGATCAAAATTGCAAAGCTTAATGAGTTTTCAGAGTGAGATAGCTGTGTAGCTACCACTCACACTACCCTTCCCACCTGATAGCTTTCTCATGTCCCTCCCAGCCACTGTTCCCTGCCGCAGAGGTAGTCGGTCTCCTGATTTCCACCACTCTGGATTGCACTGTTTTTGAACTTTACACAAACGGAGTCAAATGTAGATTATCTAGTGAATACTTTTGTGTTGCTTTTTTCATTAATTGTTGAGATTCATATATGTGACTGTGACTAGTTGTAATTAATTGCCATTGTTGTATAGTAGTTCATCAGATTAATATTCTACCAGTTTACCCATTCTACAACTGACATTTGGTTTGTTCCCAGTTTGGGCAACTATAAATAATGCTGGTGGGAACATTTTATAAGTGTCTCCTAATGTCCATATGTAATGTATTTCTGTTGAGTATCTAGGTGTAAATTGTTTCAATCGTGGAGTCCTATCAGTTTTTATAGCTACCATAAGCTCATTTTTAAAAAATTACACTAATTTACCCTTCCATTCCTAGATTCTAGAGTTTGTTATACTATATCTTTACCACTACTGTATTTGAAATGGCCAATTTTTTTAGTCTTTGGGTATTTCGTATTTTTATTTGTGTTTTTAATTTTTTTCCCCTGGTTACTTATGTTTATTGCTCATTTGTATGTCCTCTTTCATGAAGGATGTATTAAGTCTTTTCCCCATTTTCTTACTGGGTTGTTTTCTCTTTCTTATTAACTTACAAAACTTCTTTATATGTTCTGGATACAAGTCCCCTGATAGTTATGAGTATTGTAAATATCTTCTCCCACTCTATAGCTTGCTGTTTGTGTGCCTCTCTCTCTCCCTCACTCCCTCTCCACCTCTCTCCTCTCTATTTCTTTTTTCACTACTAGGGATTGAGTTTATAGCCTTCACACTAACCTACATCTCCAGGTACCATCCCCTGTCATGCCTTTTTTTGAAATAGGGTCTAAATTGCTAAGTTGCCCAGGCTGGGCTTGAATTTGAGATCCTCCTGCATCAGGCCCCTGCCCCCCCACAGACATTACAGGCATGCATGACCATCCCCAAGTCTGTTAACTCTTTAATGCACTTCTAGTTATTTCTTTTTCCCTCATGATGAATACATTTGTGTCCTATTTAAATCTCTTTCTTTCTCAAGGTTATAAAAGTACTGTCCAGTTTCTCCTATGGTATCTTTTGCCTTATTTATAAGACTGTGTGCAACAGTTTTATAAATATAAATATATAATATTTATATTACAGCTCATCTACAATTACCAATTATTTTCTGTATATGGTGTTATAGGTCAAAATTCAGTCATTTCATGTAAATATCTAATTAGTCCAGCACTATCAAGTGAAACAAAACTTTCCCCAGTGTACTTTAGAGGTACATTTCTTATATAGTGACTACATACATATGGTTTTTTAAAAATTCTATATGGCCTTTTTGTTTATCTATGTGCCAGTACCATTCTACTATAGCTTTTGCTCTTTTTTTGGTGGGGGGGGATATCAGGAATCAAACCCAGGACCTTGTGCTTGCCAGGCAGCTGCTGCCCTGCTGTGTCACTGGCCCCTTCTACTACAGCTTTGAAATAAGTAAATATTGGCATCTGGTGATGACTACTTCCAGTCGTTGCTGTGGTTTAGGATTATCTTAGTCATTCCTGACTCTTCACTTTTGAGAGATCAATTCTCTCTTTGGTCAGTAGAGCCGTTCTCTAGTTTTTCTTGCTTCTCATTGCTTTGATAGGTTGTATAGAGTGGTGATGAGGGAGGAGAGAAAAGGGCTTTATCGTATCTCGTTTAACTTTTGTTCCCTGAGTGATACTGTTAATGATCTTCTAATGACTTCAACTCAGCTCAAATGGGTAAATACTTATTCGGCACCATTTCTTTAAGCCAAGTCTTTAAAATCTTCTTCAGTGTATTCCCCTTCCTCACGATATGTTCTGCTTTTTCAAATGTTCCTTTGACAGCTTTAAACTGATGAGGTTCGATGCATACATAGTATGTTATCAGCGCTGCCTCGCTGAGAACATTGGCCTGGAAGGATGACCTTGGTCATGACCTCCAAGCTGTCACAAGCTCTAGTGCCTGTAGTGTACACTTTAGGATCTGGCATGAATTAATCACTGCTTGATAAAAACTGAATATTTTCGTTGGGTTGTAGGAATTTCTCAAGTCCCGTTCTGCTGAGTTTTACAAGCTTTTGTTGAGAATCAGTGATGTCCTTTCATAGGCCCTGGGGATAGTGATGGCTCTGCTGTCACCATTGACTTGAGGCTTCTGTGTGTTGGTTGGGGACAGATGAGGCTCATTGCCATGTGCTCGAAGGTGAAGGCAGGAAGGAAAGGGAGCCAGAAGAGAAACATTCAACCAAGTTAGAACTAGTCATGGGTTGAGAGTGAGACCTTACCTAGAAACATACTTTAAATTCCAGGCAATCATACAGGTACTCGGGATAGAGGCCGAAGTAGACAAAATGTGAGCCTCTGTTCTGTAGCACCTCTTCCATCTCTGTTTATCCAATGAAAGCTTCATTTACTAGGTTCACATAGCAACATTCTGTGCTGGAGGAAAACTGGGGGTTTTAAAGGCACATTTCATCAATTGTTGGGCAACTAATTACCGTGTGCTCGTTCATGAAATAGTGTCATCTTGTGGGAGGTGCTTCCTAAGCATTTGTTCATTCGATGAAAACCTTGGTGAGCTCAGTCTACTCGTGCTGGTCCGGCTAGGGTGGTGGCAGGGCAGGGCCTAAGAGGAGTATGAGGATGCCCAGCCAGGTCTCTCTCCCACAGGCGTGGACTATGTGCTGGGTGGCTGCGCTGGCATCATGGGGAACCACAGCACGGGTGTATGATTACATGTAAGAAGAAATGATAGGAATATGCAAATGGCTCCCACTGTTGGTTCTGGTGAGTGAGGTCTTTCTTCGGCATGGAAGTAGCAACAGGGAGAGTGCATTATTCACTCCGCTGAAGAGTTGAAGCATTCATAAAAGTTGAGTAACTAAGATGCTGTAGGACCCTGCTTCCTCCTTGTTTCTGGTCTACAGAAAAAGCAAGGTGAGGGCCAGAGATACAGCTCAGCAGCACGGCACCTGCCTGGCAAGCATGAGGTCCTGAGTTCAATTTCTGGTTCGGGAAAAAAAAAAAAAAGTGAAAGTATGCTATAGGGTTGAAGAAAGTTTGGCTTTGAAAGCCAAAGACGTGGCTTTTTGTCCCTGGCCTGTGAACCTCTGTCCTCAAGGGCTCTGTCTGTGGAGCGAATGTTTTGCCCATGCTTCTGCAATGCCAATTCCACTGTGGTGTTGATTGTTTGCATACCATGTTACACTGAGCAGAATTTATGTGGGGTGTGTGGTTGAGGGAGCAAGCGTTCCCTGATCTACTTTAGAGACCCATGTTGGGTCATGCTCATTCAGATTTCATTCTTATATGCTGTTCTGTTTCTGATCTTTCCATAGTCCTAGGTCTTTGCCATTTGCAGGGCCTTTGAGCTTTAATAAAGGAATGATCCTTACAGAGGCTAGCTTCTGTTCCTTTTGCTCAGGGAATGACTGCCTGGTAATACAGCTGGGCTTCTAGGTGTTCTGCCCTTAGTCCTTTCTGAAGGACTTCTTTCCTGAAGACTGTTTCCTGACGTGTTGGAGCTAAGGGAAAGGTGTAATTCTGATTGATCTATCAATAAAAGTTGGTGTAGCTGGCGATGTAGCTCAATGGCACAGTGTCTGCCTGACAAGTGCGAGGCCCTGAGTTCAATTCCCAATACCAAAAGAAAAAAAATGGAAGATGTAGGGCCAAGGATTTAGCTTAGTGGCACAATATCTGCCTGGTAGGCACAAGTTCCTTAGTTCAATTCCCAGTACCAAAAAAAAAAAAAAAAAAAAAAAAAAGAATGTTGACCTAGGCTTTTGGAAGACATCAGGGAACAAAAACTGGAAGTTTATGCCTTTAAATGCTTCTGTTTGAATGAATATGGGATGGAGTAGAAGAGATAGGTGGTTTACCATATTCATATGTAAATAAGTTGAGCACTCATGTGGATGAGAATAAGGGAGCACTAAGATAGGGAGCTGAGCAGGTTGTAATATTAAATAGGGCAACCAGGAGAGGTCTATGTGGTGACCTTGAAGTTGAGACCTGAAGGAGATGAAGGGAAACAGCTGGAATCCCTGGTTTAGTGTGTTCCAAGAAGGGTGAGCCAAAGTCTGGCTATGAGGAGGTCAGGAAAGCCCAGGTAGCTGGAGTGGAGTGAGCAGGTGTGGCCCGTGTGTGTGTGTGTGTGTGTGTGTGTGTGTGTGTGTGTGTATCTGTGTGTGAGGGGCAGATTATTGGGTCCTCGTTTTTACAAAGGTCTTCACATGGAGTGAGAGATATACAAGCAATTTGGTTCTGTGTGTGTGTGCGCGCGTGCGTGTGTGTTCACGTGCATGTGCGTACCTGTGCTTGTGCATACTCTGAGAATGGGGAATGAACTGGGGCAGAGACAGAGGCTACAGCATTAGGAGGCATTTGGTGGTGGTTTCCTGCTAGAAATCCTAGTGCAGAAGGATCTTTCATTGCAGAGTGGAAGAAGTGAGGCTCGTGACCATCCCTGAGGTTTTAGTAATAGTTTGTCCTCTGCAGACAGGGAGAACCCAGAGGGTAAGTAGACAGTGCCTGTGGCCTGCCTGTGGCTTGCCTGTGGCTTCTGTGTGGTTCTTGGGGTTGTCTAGATAAGGTAAAGAACACATACTGGGTGTTTTCGGATTTGAGAATCTGGAGCATGGTACAGCTTTTTGTGATCTGCAGAGTTCCAGACTTCGTAGGAGAACTGGATGTTTGGTAAGCGCTTTACTGGAATCTGCAGAGATGGAGGTAAAACTATTGGCTTCTCACACAATTTGCATATGGGCTACTTCTGAGATTCCATGTTCAAGCTATAAAGTCAGCAAGATACCATAGCCCCAGGCAGAGGCAGGAGCTGAGAAAGACCAATTGACCTGAATGTTCAGGAGAGGGAGGCATCCAACAGCTTGTGTCCCATCCAAGCTCTCGCACTGCTAGAAGAAAGGGACAGCCTACGGTGTGCAAATCTCAGGGTTTTAGGAGAAGCCTGAAATCCAGGTTTTAAAAAATTGCAATTTTGTTTTTGTCGAACATGACATTTTAAAATTTGAAAACATGCAGACCCAATTATGATATTTGATTAATATTGGGTAGGCCAAAACAAAACAAACAAAAAGAAAATAAAAAACAAAAAACAAACTTCTCAATTTCACCCTCTGGCAACCTTTTTGCAAATTCTGGTCTAGACAGATACAAAGTTAGCCACTCTACCACAGCTATAGACAAGTAATCTCGTGTATTAAACAGTAGTTTTGTGACTTTGTTTTTTTAAAAAGAAGCTTTTACCTCTCCATTGAATTCAACATTCTGTCACTAATTTTTGTGGTAAGTGATAATAGTGTTTGAGTGGGACACAGTCTGGAAGTTACTGCTGAGCTGAGTTGAAATAGAGATAAATTTGTGACCCTTCTTAGTTCCACTTCTGTTGCCCAGGTCCCAGCCCAGGAGCACCTGCCATTAAAGGCAGGTGATGGAAAAAGTAGCCTTCCAACTGGGTTAGTTCTGTGGCTGGGTGAGGTGGTTGCCAGGGGCCTGAGTGATGGCCGTGGTCTAATTAAAGTAGGATTGATTTATTAACAGGGCTTTACAGTCACATAATTTAACAAGTTGGAGGTGTTATGGGGCCTGGGATATTGCTAAAGAGTGCTAAGGCTCAAGATAATTATTGCCTGACTTTGGAGAGCGTGACAGATGGGTCCTCATTGTTGCTGTAAATCTAGCCTCCAATTGAAATGGAATTCTTTGTTAAATATTGTTGAGGGGCTCTCTCCCTGATCCTTGGTTGTCTTGCTAGCACACTCCCCTCTGCATTTCCAAGGCTCTTTGTCTCAACCTCCCATCACAACCCTCCCTCAGAGCCTGCTGCTTATTCAGCTGCTGAATTTGTATTTGGCTCTGCTTTGACAATAAGTTGTCTGGGTCCTGTTCATTTTCCAGCTGTCTTCCTATTTGAATTTGCGTTTCTAGTCAATGTGCTTTTTTGGCGTGATGTGACTTAGTTAAAAAAAATCTGGTCTTTTAACCAGGCATATATAAATATTTATTTAAGACTTCTGTTGTTTTGTGTGCTTCTGTAGCTGTTATTTCACCCCTTGAAGAGTAAATGAAAGTACTGTGTAAGACAAAGTCCTGGAAGGCAGTAAGTCCCTGAGACTGGGAGAGATATTTTGCTTGTGCTTTACCTCCTGACTTGCCTGGTTCTTCACCATACTCCCATATGGCCCCTGGCCCTCCACCATGAACTGTGGGCTATTAGGAACCTGCTCATGCAAGGGATTTGACCTGCAAAAATAGATTTCAGAAACTTGGGCTTCATAAAGATATGTATGGTAATGTGCTCTCCTGTTAGCCAGAAACATTTGTGAGCTCACACTGCAGCCTCCTCTTAAATGGCCAATATAAGTCAGGTTTATGCTATTTCATTTAGTCCTTTGGATATAATTTTATGAACTGGAAAATTTTTACCAAGATAAAAATATCTTTCTTTTTATGATTTGAATTGTTACTCTATGATTGTTTTAGGAAATGTGGAAAATAAAAAAATCAACTCAAACATTAATTGCTGTTATCATTTGAGGTAATTTTTTTCTTTTATTTTAAAGAGAATAAAAAATAAAAATGATATAGAATTTCAAAATGAGATGATATAAAATTAACAACAGTTATTATATTGCATATTGTTGTCTTCAAAATAGTTGCTCAAATTACCAGATGTAGGCATGCAGCCTACATCAAACAATATAAGCCTACATCAAACAATATAAGCACTAAGTTCCTTTCAATAAGCTAATAGATGTACAATTAGCTTAGCTATCTTGCATATCTATATATATTTTTCCCTTCTTTTCTCCTTTCCCCCATCCCCATTGTACTTTCATTTTGAGCAGTTTCTTTCCCTGTCACAATATCTATTGTACTTTTTGAATCTTATTTACTCTTTCACTTTCTTACACTAGGGAGACAATAAGATGTTTACACATGCAAGTCTGATTTATTCCACGTGAGTATGGTCTCTAGTTGTACCCATTTACCTATATGCCTCAAGTTTATCCTTCTTTATAGCTGAGAATTACTCCACTGTTTAAAAACACCATATCTTTTTTATTCTTTCCATGGTTGATGGGCATTTGGGTTGTTTCCAAGATTTAGCTATTACAAATTGTGCTGCTATAAACATGGGTGCCCATATATCGCTGTGGTATGATGTTTTCAGTTCTTCTTGAAAAGTACCCAGAAGAATTGCTAGGTCAAAGGGGACTTCTGATCTTAGTCTGTTGAGGAATCCAAATCCTGATTTCCACAGTGATCGCACGAGAGGCACATCTCTTTCTCCTCCTGGAGTCTGCGCCAGTGCACTCACCAGGAAGACAGGCTAGGTTGTCTTCTGGTCAGAGCCTCCCTGCCCAACATCTAGATGTATTTCTTATATACAGCATATTGTTGGATTTTGTTTCTTGATCCATTCTGCAAATCTACTTCTTTTAATTGTGAATTTAAGTCATTTACATTTATGGTTATAACTGATATGTATTGTCCTTTCTTGGTCATGTTGTTTTCCTGTTGTTGGTTCCCTGCTTTTCCCCTTTGTTTAATTGCTTGCCTTTCTTGGTGGTTTCTTTCTGTTGTTATTTTGGAATTGTGGTCATTTTTATCTTTATCTGGAATATCTTTCAGTATTCTTGCTAGGATTGGTTTAGTGGACAGGAATTTCTTCAGTTGTTCTTTGTCATGAAAGTATCTTATTTCTCCATGAATTTTGAAAGACAATCTGGGTTGAAAGTTGTTTTCTTTTAGGGCTTGAAATACTTTACTCGTCTTGACTCATCTTGACTTGAGGGTTTGTGTTGAGAAGTCAGTGGTGATTCTAATGGGCTTTCCTTGGTAGGTGGTCTGTTTCTTTTCTCTAACAGCTTTTTTTTTTTTTTTTTTTGGCAGTACCGGGGTTTGAACTCACAACCTTGCTTAAGCCACTGAGTCAAACTCCCGGCTTTATTTTTTCCATGGCATGGTTGCACATGTAGTTCAGGCCGGCCTTGCTCACATTGTAGCCCAAGCCGGTCTCAAACTCATAACGCTCCTCCTACCTCAGCCTCCCAAGTGCTGGGATTAAAGGCGTGTGTTGCCATGCCTGGCTTCAATGGAATTTTTAATTTCCTGGATATCCTCTCGAATCTGTTTCATGCATTGTGATTCTTTCCTATATGGTTCATTCAAGGTTTCCATCATTTTCTCACACTCCTGTACTTTTTAAATCTGTCTTCTCTAGCTATGCTGAACAACTCCTTCATTAAGGTTGGCATTTGTTTCTTTATATAAGAGATTATTTCTGATCTGATTTCCTGTATAGCCTCATAGATTTGTTTCTTTACATCACTATCTTTTCAGAAATTCCAGGTTTTTGACTTCCATTCTCTATTTTGATGTCTCCTGCACTTGTTCAAGATGTATAGGGGGTTTGAGATTGCATTTTGCTTTTTCATTTTGTCATTTTCACCTCTTAGTTAATATTTTGGTCATTTGAATCCCACTAATCTTGACTGTGCATTGTATGTGTCTTAGGGTCCTACTGTTGGCTGGTGTTCTTCCAGTTGCTGGGTCCTGCAGGACAGGGAAGGGCCCAGTCACCTGAATTCCTCCTCTGGGGCCCACTGAGTCCTATATTCTTTGTACGCTGACTCACCTAGGAGTGTTGATGTGAATCACTCCTTAGTTTGTGTTGTTACTGTGGCTTCAGACTGTTCCAGGCTGCCAGACCCACCTTTCCATGCTTCCCAGATGGAAACCTACTGTGTCACTGGGGCTCCTGCAAGCCCAGATGGGTTCCTTTGGGTGGGGGGAGGCCTTGCCAGTGCTCTTGCCAGCCCACCTGTGGTGCTGTATGGGAGAAGGGCTCACCCATGGTCTTTCTGGCCTGCCAAGGTCCTCCGGGTTGGAGAATGGTTTGCCAAGGCTCCTTCTGACCCACCAAAATCTTCTGCTTAGGAGGGCAACTCACTACACTCTTGCCAGCCTGCTGAGGGCCTCTGGATGAGGGGGAGGGGTTGTCAAGGCTCCCCCCAGCCCACTGAGTTGCTACAGGTGGTGGAAGGAGTCACTGATGCTCCCATGGGCTGACAAGGTTGTCTGGGTGGGAGGGAGGGCTGGCCAATGCTCCCGTCAGCTGCTGAGGTTGTCCAGGTGAGGGGGAAGAGTGGCCAATACTCTCACTGGCTGCTGAGATCATCCAGGTGGGGAGGGGAGGGGTCTTTTCTTTTCTTAGGCATTGTCTGACTTTTCTCATTGCTGAGAGAAAATATCTGACACCCAAAGTCGAAGGGGGAAAGGTTTATTTAGCTCATAGTTTGTAGAGGTTTCAGTCCATAATCAGCTGGCTCCAACACAGTATGACACATGGCAGAGGGGCAATAGTTCATTGTGGTGGAAGACGGCAAAAGCAATAAATGAGAGAGTGAGAAAGAGAGAGAGACAGACAGAAAGGTGGAGAGAGAATGAACAAGCCTCTTTCTGTCCTTTATATTATAAGCAGGCTACCTGCCCTAGGGAAACAATAACTCTCACACCCTTAATCCCAGCATTGGATCACGAATCAATCACAAATTCTAGATTTAGCCTACTCTGAGGAGCCTGTCCCCCGTGAGTGCATGAGGCTTTGGGGGGACATCTAGATACAAACCATAATAGGCATTAAAAATTCTTGGATGAGGGATTATCAGGTCCAGGTATATTGTGTTAAGGCTCATTTGGCTGCAAGTCATAGAAACTCAGCTCGATTTGGCTTAACCAACTTAAAATTATTGAGAAATGTATTCGAGGAATAGAGGGATATGTATCAGACATGGCCAATTCCAGAGACGGAGTCGATGTCATAGGAGTTTGATATGTGTCTCTTATCTACTGTGTTCACTTCTTCTGTACTTCATTCTGAAGCCATCTTTATCCATTTATGTCATGTCACTTCCTACAGTTCTTGTTTTCGTCCCATACCTCTAAAACTTTCTCTTAGAAATGAGCTATCTCCTTAATATTTTTTTTCTCTTTACTATTTTTTAACAAAAATCATGGGATGGATTCTCGTTGGCTCAAATTGGATTGTGTCATATTTGAACCATTAACTTTGGTTATGGACAAATTAACAGCATGTAGCAGGGTGGGAATCAAGTCATTCCTTCCCATATCACTTAGTCCAAGGTTAAGGCAGGTACAGTTCCCCAAAGGAGAATTAGGGTGCTCCCCGCAGCATGAGGAATGGGTATAAGGAAGGCCCTGAACAATACAATACCTCTTCGTGTTGTTTATGAACATTCTAAGGACTCTGTCTTTGTGGGGTGGGGAAAAAAAGAAAAAGCAGGGAGAGAGGTGTCCATTGCAACTTTAAGCCTGTGGTTTTGGAAGTGTAAGTCCATCCTAATCGTATGGAAAAGCATTTGCATTTTGACCATGAGGAGGAAGGGCGGGAAACTAGGCCACAGTCTCTGGAGAATTAGATGAGGTTCCCCATAGCTTGCAAGCACATGCCTCAGAGGTTGGTGGTGGTCACTATCTCTACAAGTGCTCTTTTAAATTATGAGTTTCAGGGAAGACTTAGAATGTTAGGAAGCTAGTGGTTTCTCGACCCATCACTCTGTTTCTGTCCCTTGCTTGTCTTTCTGCCTCATGGTCTTTGTAGTAAACAGGAGTACAAGTTTCAGTTCTACCTGCCCAAATTGATCAACCAGGAAATGAACTGCATTTGGCCCAGTTTGGGCCAGGTGGCCCCCATGTGCACATAGCACAGTGTGACTCTCTAGGTCTCTTCCTGGGATTTATGGATAGGATGAGGACTAGTTCCGAGGAAAGGGCCACTGTGGTCAGCTGAATAGATGTCCACTTAGGTGCTAAGCACAGTGCCTCCCACCCTTGCTGGTTTCCACACTTGAAACACCTGGGCCCCAGAGCGAGCCATCTCAAAGCTTTGCTGACCTACAGGTAGGGTTTTCTGCTTTGTTAAAGGGTGGATACAGCTTGTTAAATTTGGCTTTTGTTTGCATATCTGTCTTCATTGAGTCAAACTGAGGACAATTTTCAAAGTTGGACATTGCTTTGGTACAGAACAGAATTAGGCAAAACTGGCACCTAATTGACTTGCCTTTCAATTTTTGAATATGGGTAAAATGTTTTAATTATAAATGCCGTTTGTGTTTATGGACATCTATTGTTTAAGATCACTTGTTTTTCTATACAGTCATGTTGGTTTCTAGTTTACATTTTAGGCAAAAGATTTTTGTTCGATTATGTTAGCAGTGGTGGGGGCATTGGATTCCATCACTAGTTACCTTATGTGAGAAGAGTTTGGATATTTGCAGTCTTCCTTTGAAAGTTTAACTAGTTTCCAGGAATCTCTTCCAGTTTCTAAATTCTCAAACCTCAGATATAATTTGATTGGCAACTACATAAGCAGGTTTATTTGGAAGTTGGATGATTGTGAAGGGAACACATGGGGGAAGGGAAATTGTTGCAGTTGGAATTTAGAAATCTTTTAATCATCCACTTTCTTTAATTTCAGATTTTTGTAAGGGCAGTAAATTTTTAATTTTATTCTCTTGGAAGTTTTCCAGTGATGTCTAAAAGACCATATCAAATGTATTAATATATACACAAATGAGAAATTATCCATCAGGTTTTCAAATATTCTGAATAATATTTTCTTTCTTTTTAGCTGTCTCCGTTATGAGGTACAGCGCCTCTGCTTTTGGGTTTGCAGTAAGTAAATATACTTTCCTGAAGTTTTGCACGTTTTTTTTTCCTGAACCCATGAATCTCTCCTGGAGCCCTCAAATAAGAGGGTGGTTAGCATGTGAGAACTCAGCATAGGAACCATACCTTGTGTGGAAGTAGCTTCAGTAAAAACTACAATTTAACAGAATTAAACTGCAATGTGACTGTGTATTTCTCAAGGACAGATGGAA
Source organism: Dasyprocta punctata (assembly GCA_004363535.1). Taxonomy (NCBI): domain Eukaryota; kingdom Metazoa; phylum Chordata; class Mammalia; order Rodentia; family Dasyproctidae; genus Dasyprocta; species Dasyprocta punctata. The sequence goes on along the minus strand of RJWM01012266.1, from coordinate 13,742 downwards.
AAATCATGTTTTCCACAAAAAGTGGAAGTTGAGAGAATGTTTCAGGAGTTTTAGACCTTTTTTCTTTTCCCCTTTCAGGTATTGGTAAGGCTGGTATGTACTGAGCGATGCATTTACTGGTGTGGACAGGTATTGGGATGAGTCGGTCTGTAGCCCAGTGAGGGTTACCTGGGCTCCCAACTTGCTTCCAGTTGAAAGTTGTTCAGGGAAGGCTGGTCTTTCCTATGGTTAGATATGTTGAAGAACTAGATGATATTACCACACTCCTTCAAGACAGTGCGAGTGCTTGTGATTTTCTAGGTGAGAGTGTGATATGGTGTGATGATTGATAGAGCCTCACCATTTCTCCTGTGTAGAGAGAGATAGGGCTTCTGTACCTGAGGATGTATGTGTGTCTCTTCGCAAACCTGCTTATGCCTTTTGTTGTAAGAACTTAATATTTGTAGGGTTGTTGTAGAGCTTTTTCAGAATCGTATGAAAGATGTGGACTGTCCAGAGAAATGCACATAACCACAGATACACACACTCAGAAATGCCACAGTTACACACACCCAGAAACACACATTTTCTCCCTCCTCTCTAGAAAGCCCTGCCCCATCCCTTCTCCTACCATTTATTTGCACTATTTCCCTCTCTCCCTTCTCTCTTTTAATGAAAAACCTTGACTATGGTACGCAATATCAAAGTGTTAGTGAACTTTCTGGAACCTTGGATGACCTTTTCCTTTACCCCTGAATCCAGGTGAAACAGTTCTTTTGAGGGCTAGAAACAGAACCTCCATCCTTCAGATGTGCAAAAAAATGTTAAGATTATCTTACCCACCACAGGGAAACCAATCCACACATTTCAAGAAAGTTGCTCTCCATCCCCCTACCCTGTGTCTCCAGAGTGCTGAGAGCAGAGTTGACCACACAGTTAAGGGGCTGTGGCACTGCTACCAGGCTGGGTCTCTGGTACTCTGAGCTCCATGCCCCAGTCTCCTCCATGAGGGTGATGAGCAGTTGTGTTGAGACATTCAAAACCTCTTGTCACTGAGAAACTCATTCAGATACTCTTAAATATGGCACAATTGTCTTTTGTCTTCATAGTCATGCTGTATTAACTCTGGAAAACTACTAATGCTGTGTCTCCTTCTCTAGTTTGACGCCATCTTGGATGTCTTGTCATCAGCGATTGTCCTGTGGCGTTACAGCAATGCAGCTGCTGTGCACTCTGCCCATAGAGAGTACATGTAAGTAACTCTTAATTTTTTTCCCCAGACTTCAAGATCCTTGCAAATGAGGACTAGACAACTAGGCCATCAGCACAAATCACCCGCTGCTTCTGTCCCAGTGACAAGATGAGGGGCCCAGTGATGAGACAAGAATCCCAAGTTGTCTTTGCAGGCAGCTAGTACAGTGTCAGCCATGGTAATAGACCATTTCTGGGATGGTCAAAGAGGTGCTCCTTTATAATCCTCTTTGTGCTCTACTCTTGAGTTTGGAGGTAATGTTTACTGTCTATCTGTTCTTCCATCTATTGTCCTGTTACTGTAATCTTAATTTTAAAAAATTTATGATTTTTTTCTTCTAAGTGGGGTATCACTGATTTATAGAAGACATCTTAAAGGCATCCTTCTAATTTATTCTACTTGCCTTCCACCACTTTCTATACTACAGTATCTTGCTTCATCCTATGAGTAAAAGTTTTGAATTTGAAGAATTTGTATTTGTGACTTTAAAACATACACCTTTTTTTTTCAATCTTGCCTTACCTTTTAGCAGTGAAAGAAAACCTTTTAGAGCTTTCAGTGATGCAAATAGCTTGCTGTAGCACATGTGCCATAGGTTCACCACCACTGCCTTATTTGAACCCCCTGGGGTTCAAATAATAAGAGCATAGGTTCTAGAGTCAGGTTCTTTTTTATTTTTATTTTCCATGGAGGAAGGGATTTGAACCCAGGACCTCATGCTTGTTAGGCAAGTGCTCTATCGTTGAGCTATACCCCACTCCCAGAGTGAGATTTCTTTGAAGATTACAATTTGCTAACTCTGAGACTGCTTGGTGACTCATTTCCTCATCTAGAAAAGCAAGAAAACAATTCCTCTTTCACAGGGTTATTGTGGGGAATACACACACATGCATGTGAATATATATACATATTGAGTGTGTACGAGGAAGGTGATAAAAACTTATGGTGAACATTTAAAGTTTTGCTGCTGTGGTTGCCTTGATGTCCTGGTTTGATTGAAAAGGTTACCTTTCCTGGTCATTTTGACTTTGGAGAAGAGTCAGAAGTCACATAGTTCTAGATCTGGTGAATAAGGTAAGTGAGAACATGTCATAATATTTTTATGGGCTTGCCTTTCTGTTGGGTGGCATGCAGCCGTGACATTCACCCTAATTTTGATCAACCTTGTAAAAACATTCACAGAAGAAGACTTCCAAAACTGTTTCAGAAATTGTCAAGAATAATGTATCCAGAACAATTGTATTTGAAGTTAGAGGGCATATTTTGAGGGAAATTAATGACAGCGTATGTTTTGCTGTAATATTTTTAAAATATTCATGTATATTTTCGTTACATAATATTTGTGTGTGTGTGTGTGCGTGCGTGTGTGCGTGTGCATGTGTGCATATGACAGAGACAGACAGACGCAAGGCATCAGGCAAGAGTTTTACCTTGCCTTTGCAGATTTTGGACTGAACACAAATGAGTAACTTCCCTAAATTCCCACTGAATGTGTGGGGGTCCCCACAGAAAATGTGCTGAATGTGTTTTAAGTCGTATTCAGACATGCAAGGGTGGAGATGCCTTGTTGGTGCCAGGAGATTTGGTGTGTAATATATTTGCAGTTGAATGTGCACAATGGATGGTACCATAATGGGACCAGATTCCAATGACTAAGGAAACAATGTAAAAATTTTACTAATTTTAAAAATATTTATTCCGTGTTGATAACAGAATATTTTGGGTGTTTGGGGCTAAACTAGTTTTTTCTTCTGCTTACTTTTTAAATATAGCTTCTAGAAATTTTAAATGATGTATGTGCTTTACACTGTATTTCTGCATGTTTCTATATTTCTATATGCAGGAGAAAATAGACTTTATTCTACATATAGGAGAAATAAAATGCAAAAAATTATGAGGCAAAAGTTCTATCCCTTATCTTTTCTTATTTTAGAGTTAATAACACAGCATCTGCTTTACCATTTTAGAAGAAATTAATTTCAGTTTTCTAATTCCTCTCTTCTAATTTGATTTCTTATCTAATTTCCTTTCCACTGAAATGATTTTCATATATATTAGTCACAAAGCCACAAATGTGACTTTTCCGTACTATTGAGATCTCTGTGAACCTTCACCAAGTGGTCTGAGGTTTTCCCAGATGAAGATTCATGACAAGAAATACTTATGGTTTCACTGTTTAATGATCTCCAAACAGGCACCATTAAAAAAGAGCGTATATTATCACCCAAAGGCACAACCTTGTAGAGGTGATACTATGATCATTACTCTTTTGTTGTTTATGTAAAAAATGCCAATGAATTCACTTAGAGATTGCTAATCTAGGGATTAAAACAATACGATCTTCTCTATTGTTGACTTTAAAAGTTTAATTTCTGGTTAAAAATTCATGGAATTACTGCCAGTTGAGAAGCTCTTGTTTGCATATTAATGAACATAAATGAGTTGTGAGGAGCATAGGTAGAAAAACCATTGGTTTTAGTTAGTTATTAAGAACAGTATTACTACTGGAAAATATCCAGCTGGCTCCAAGTTAAGTTCTCTTATTTTTATGAATGGGATCCAGAACCTCAGGATGAATCTTGAGTTTGAAATTCCCAATGCAAAGAGAACAAAAGCCTTCCTTGGCTATGCCATCTACTGACTGTGTATCTTGCTGTGGATGGTGTAGGGGGCTGGATACACAGAGGAGAACAGGTGGTGCCTCTGTACCACCACAGAAGATACCTCAATAGTTTCTTTTGCTTTGCTGTTTATTTTTTTGTAAAAAAAACACCTAGCATAAAATTTAACATCGTAACTATTTTTCAGTATATAGTTCAGTATCGAGTATATTCATATTGTTGTCAAATAGATATCCATAAGTTTTTAATCTTGGAAAACTGAAACGCTAAACCTTTTAAACCATTCTGTTTCCCTTCCTTCTCAGGCCCTAGTAACACCATTCTACTGTCTGTTTCTATAAAGTTAACTGTTTTAGAGACCTCATAAGCAGAATTTACACAATATTTATCTTTTTGTGACTGACTTATTTCACTTAACATATTCATGTTGTACTATGTAATACAATTTCCTTCTCTTTAAAGGCTGAGTAATATTCCATTGTATATGTGTGCTACTTTTTTGTGTATCCGTTTATAGACAGAGTGCTTCCCCTCCTTGGCCATTGGGACTAATCCTTCCATAAATGGTGTGCAAATACTTGAGAACTTGCTTCCAATTCTTTTGAGTATATTCTTAGGAGTAGGATTGGTGAATCATATGACATTCCTTTCTTAAATATTTCGGGGAACCTCCATAGTGCCTCCATAGCAGTGGCACCATTTCATTATGCCACCGAATAGTTTTTTTTTTTTAAAGTTCCAAATTTGATCAGTCACTTTTCTTTAAATAACAGATGTGGAGAAGTTGGATCATCAGGTTTACTCATTATCAGGACTTGGAACAGATGAACATGAGAGGAAGTTGAGGGAGTCGAGTATATTTGCAGAGAAGGGAGTCTGAAAATAGATCAGAGTACACAAACTGACCCAGAATGCATGGAATGACAATATCAAGGTTAATGAACAGCCACATAGATTAGAAGTCTTGATTAGCTTAACAGTTGTTGGCATGAGGTATTAATTGTGAGTGAGACATAAAAAGCAAGATTTTGTAGGTGTTTTATTTACTGATACAGATTTAGGTGGGGGGAAGGTAGCTGAGGTAGAGAGGAATAAGACCAGAGACTGGCATGAAGTCAAGTGTTGACTGGCTGCTTCATGGAACTGAAGTTATAGGAATGTTTGCAGAACCTGGGAAGGGAATGAGGGCAGTGAAGCAGGTGCTGTCATCATCAGTAAATGAAGGAGAGGTGAGGAGTTGAGTCTGGTGGTAGCTGGCAGTATTGAGGAAAGAAGCTAGAAAAGTGGTTTGAAAGTGGCCCCTAGAAAGAAAGGCTTCGAGAATGTGAGATGAACAAAAGAAACTACCTCTGCTTCAGAGGTAGGAAAAGCAGCTTCCTTAGGAGACTGCCAGGCTCTCAGTAAGGCAAGAAAGTGAAGGGAATAACCCGAAAGGAGCTTGAGGATGTGGGGTCCGGGCACGGGATGACAATGCTTAAGAAGGGAAGTTCAGGGCCACGCAGGGGTGAACAGAGGAGCCTTGGTGTGGGGGTGGGGGTGGTGACACCAGTCCAGTGCCAGTGGATTGCTACGCATCCAAAGAATGAAGCTCTATGTATATAGTTACATTATGAACTCTAAGGTTCATTAAATGAAGAAAGCATAGTACGAAATAATGTGTGTGGCCTTTTCTCATTTGTTTTAATAAAAGAGGCTCACATTCACACATTGGCTTATGCACAGAAAAGATCTCTGCAAGGACACAAAGGAGACTGGCAGCAGGATGGCCTCCCCTCTAAGAGAAGGGCTGGGGACAGATGAAGTAGTGATGTTCATCTCTGGACCAGAACCAGCCAGTAGACTCTGGACCAACATAGCATACTCTGTGTCTATTCTGAGCTGTATGACAACCATGAGTGCCATGCGACCATTGAGCGTGTCACATGTGGCTACAGCCCTTGGGGAACTGAATGAACTTTAATTTTAAAGAATTTAAGTAGTCACATGTGGTCTGAGGCCCACCATGTTGGAAAATGAATGCATCTTTCGATAAATTGACCACTTTTAACCTTTTTTTTTTTTTCAAAACCCAGTTGTTAATAAATCAAAATGCAGGAGAAATGGATGATAGCTTAGTGACAGAGCACTTGCCTACCATGTGTGAGGCCCTGCCTCCATCTTCAGCACTGGAAAAAGAAAACAAAAAGCACAGAGAATTTACAAGTAAGAGAAGAGCATTGAGGGAAGCAAAGAGGTGCTGGAGGTGGAGAATGTGGGGAGAAATTGGTGCATGAGGGACTTGGTGAGGCTGAATGACACAGGGAACATCATGCCTGTCGTCTTAGTCATTCTCAGCCCGTGTGCCGTGTAAGGCTACAGGAAGGACAGCCTCCTGCTGCTGTCAGCTGCCAGGGCCACTGGGATGCTTGCCATAGAAGGTACAGCTTGATGCTCTTTGGGAGCCTCTGACATTTTGCATATGATTGCAGTATAGGGTGGGGGACAAGGCACTCCAGGCCCAGCTGTCTCTTTGGGCCACGTGTCAGCTCATTGAGACAAAGGGGTGGAAGCAGAAGGGAGGCATTGCTCACCTTTACAGTTTCTCATTCTGCAGTGGAGTCAGCAGTGAAGCCTGAGAGGTGGTTCTGCTGTTCCAAATGTACCTGCAGATGGCATTTATTTGCTCAGTAGTGTTTTGGAAAGTGAATTGGAGCACTTTGGAATGGGTATTCTTAGCGATGCATACATATTTCGTGTGTCTCCTCATGTGAAATAAATAGGGCACACTGGCTCTCACCAGGGAGTCTGCTCTGCTTTCTTTTTCAATTTGCTGAGCCAAATGCCTTGGCCTAAAACCTCCAAGCTGACAGGGTGCCTCGATGATAGCCTTTTGATTACTGACTTTGGCAGCACCCTTGATGCTTTTGGAAACAACTCTAAAAATTAAAGAAGAAAAGTAACTGATTCAGTCAAGAGATAATGGGTTGGTAATTTGCTTCTGGTGTCTGGTCTAAATGGTTTACAAAGGCAATGAGTTCTACCAAGAACATACTAAAATAGTATCATGTCTCCCTCTCCTCTTGTCATGGAGTGTTTGACTTCATCCTAACTCTGAGGTTCTGGGGAAGCGAATCTGATTTATTCTGCATTTGTTCAGTGTTCTGAACTGTGCAAAGCTCTTGAACATCCTGTGAGGCAAGAGCAGAATCTGAACTAGAAGAATAAATAGCTTCAGAGATGCCTTCAATGACTGATGGAATCTGAGGCAGAAAGTGGTGCTTTTATAGGAGGATTTTGTCCTGCCTGAAAACAGAAGGGAATGGTCTTCTACTATCAAAAGCCTTTCATGTGCCGAAGGATGTATGAAACCCACCAGATCACAGACATGACACTAACAGGTTGCTGTGGGCAGGGTGTGTTAAAGGAAGGAGTGTAGACTCAGTCCTTGTTAAGAGTTGAATTGTGTCCTCCAAAAACACACAATGAAGTCATCACTCCCAGTACTATAGGATGTGATCTTTTTTTGGAAATAGGGTCTTTCCAGATGTAATCAAGTTAATATGGGGTCATGCTCCATTATGGTAGCATCCAATATGATTAGTATCCTCATAAAAAGAGATGACAGACTGAGAGGAGGCAGCCATGTGACAGTGCAGGCAGAGACTGGAATAATGCCAAGTGAGTCCAAACATGCTAAGGACTGAGGAAAACACCAGAAGAGGAAAGAAGGCTAGGTCTCCAGCAAGGGATGAACACCTTGATTTCAAACTCACAGCATCTGGAACTTGAAAGTCAATAAATGTCTATTATTTAAACCATCCAGTGAATGGTATTGTGTTATGAAAGCCCTAGGAAATGGATACCATTCCAGAGGAGAGTCCTTCATCAGAGCTACACTGTCACTCACTGCTTTGTGACCTGAAATAACTTATTAATCTAAGCCACAGCTTTCTCATCTGAAAAACCAGAAGGGTTATGACAGCTACCAAATGACATTACAGTGAAGATGAAATCTGGTATTCAGTATAACTTCAGTATATGCTCAAAGATGTCAGATGACTAATTTCCTACCCCTGAAGTTTTGAAAAGATTTTTATTAGTTGTACTAGACTAGTTTGAAATTATCTGCCCCACTGTTTTATTTTGCTTTTCAAGAGCATTTGTTCTTTTGCAAAAAACAGATTTAAGATGTTGAACAGACATTTTTAGCACATTTAGATAGTTGCTTTTGACCTAGAGACCTGGGGGAAGTAGTGTAATGAGGTGCTAAAAAGAGTGGTCCTTGATTCCTTTATTTCATTCCCCTCCAAAGAAATGTGATTTGTGGAGGGCATGGTGGCACACACCTGTAATCCCAGCACTCTAGTGGCTGAGGCAAGAGGATTGCCATGAGTTTGAGGCCAGCCTGCACTACACAGTGAGACCCTACTTCAAACAAAGAAAAAGAAAAAGAAAAAATGTGATTTGTGTGAGGCAAGACAAAGGAATACCTGATTATTGTAAAAAGAGGTAACTCTTGGAGGTACAAAGAATACAGTAAAACTCACTTGTAAGTTATCCTAGTAATAATCAGAGGTAAGATTTTAATGTTCATGTGCATGAGTGCATGCAGACACACACGTACATGCATGCACATGGCTTTTACAAAGTTTTTGAAAAACTTTACATAAATGACTTTGTTCTTTTAATAATTTTTTTGTATAGATTAATCTACATACATTCTTTTGCAAAGAAGTGTTTCTTAAGCTATGTTTGGAACATCTTTCCATCTTTAGGATAAATAGAGGTATGTTTTTTTTTTTTTATATTTATGTGTTAGTCTATGTTTGGATTTAGTCTGTTTTGTTTAAATACAGTTCTCCTGAAGATGTGGGTTACTTCCCAAAATAACCATTCTAATATGTTTGGTATTTTAGTGTTTGTTGTCTGTTTTTAGGTTAACTTCTTAAAAGTCTAGGTCAAAGTCTAATGTAATCTTGATAAGTAGTGTAAAGCTGCTTTATAAAGTCATACAAATTGACATTCTCAGTAGTAGACTCCGAGGATGTTTATATAACTGTCTTCACCAGCACTAAGTATAAGAATTCTTTTGGATTTGTGAATTATCCAGGGGGAATATTGAATTCTCCATGTTAATGTGCATTTTTTTTTTATAGTTGAGTTGAATGTACTTTCATATACTTCCTGGGCCTTTGTATTTCTTTTCGGGAATTGGGTTGCCAGAATTTCTGATAGGAATGAAAAACCTTTTATTTCTGTTGAACTTACTCTCATATATTTCCTGGGAATTTATATTTCTTTTGAGAACTGAGTTCCCAGAGTTTCTGATGGGACTGAGAAACCTTTTGTTTGTTTCCAAACTCTGGCTACTAGAAATCAGGTGACTAAGAAGTACAATTTAATAATTGACCAAGTAGTTCCTGCTTTGCCTCCTACTGTGTGTGTGTGTGTGTGTGTGTGTGTGTTAGTAAATTTGCTTGTCTAGCTCCATCAGAAGATTTTAAGCTCATAATGACAAGAGTATTCCTTAACTATTGTATTCCTCTTATCCCAACTCCCTGGAATAAAACCTTACATTTCATAGGTACTCATTAAAGAATTGCCGAGTAAAAGATTCAACTATGAGATTCCTTCATCTTATGTAAAGGTTTTTTTTTTTAATGTAAAGTTTTGATAGGTCTTATTAAAATGATAGTAGTAACCATTTATTAAGCACCAGATTCATACCAGACATTATGCTGGCTCTGGTTAAGATAAAGGTATTATTTAACAACCACTAGGGAAGGTAACTATTGTTCCTTAAGACTTGTGGCTAAAAATGGATAGAACTAGAGTTAAAGCCTAGTTCTTCTTTGGCCTGAAAGTTGGGTGCAACTACTATGCAACAGTACCTCTCCAAAAATTCATTTGTATGTCTGATTTTACTAGTTTGTCATCCATCCTGCCTCACTCTTCCCCAGAAATGTCCTTTACTAGCAATTCGCTGACTGCAAAATTAATTGGAGGAAGAGGGAAAATGGTTGTGGGTTCAGAAGAATTAAGAACCACGTCATGGTCTAACTTAAAATAAAGCCTTGGGTTATGGTTCTAACTCTGAAGGTGGGAAAGGCCTGGCAGGTGGCCAGACACAGATGAACGGCCTTGGTTGTCTCAGGTATTACCAAGGGCTGGCGTTCATGGCCCGAGTTCTTTGGCAAATGGTTGCTGTGACAAGCACTGCAGCCTGCCAGTGTCTCAGAGACCTTGAAAATGAGGATCATTAGTCTTGGCTGCAGCCTGGACATCTACCACACGCTTTGAAAGAACCCAGTTTTCATGCTGATGGGCTGAAGCTCAACTCTCTAGCTTTGCCTTCAAGGAACAGGAGGCAGCCTACATCCATTCCTTTGGTACTTCTTGATACTTTTTTACAAACAATATTAAAAATTCAATACTTTATTTTGTGATATTTTTCCCTGTCAAGTACTCATTAATATAATAAAACCCATAAAATTAAATTTTCAACGTTGAATGTTTTTTGTAGGACTAAGTCTAAAAACAAACAACGCAAATAAATTCTTACATGAACTGCAATGAAAATACCAATAGCACTTTATGAAAAAAATCCTTTACTTCAATTGTCACAGCTGAGGCAGTCTGCACACATGACCACAGCACGTTTCCTATGCACATATGACTTACACTGACAGCCCATGTCCTTTGCTTTCCTGGCCTTTTTGTAGGACGTAGGACGTACTGGACATCTTGGTGGTCTTTCTGTTTTGTCAGGAGGTTCTCATTATATTACACAGTGTGTGGTTAACAGGAACATACAATGTCAATAAAATAGAGTACTAACTTCTTAATATGTATTATGAACTTAGAATAAACATCAACATTTTCACATCAGCTGTGTACTTATTAACCTAAAAGATATCATCATAAATAAATTCCTATATAAGCTACAATGAAAATATCAATAGAAGGATACCATAAAAATAAGCTCTGCTTCAACTGTCACACCCGAGGCAGGCTTCACATGTAACCACTGCAGGTTCCGTGCACATGCCTCGCTTACGCTGACAGGGCATGTGCTTAGCTTTCTTTCCTGTGTGGCAGTCTTGTTACCTGTTTTGTCAGGAGTTTGCTACTGTATTGTACAACATGCACTTAGCAGGGAAATAAGATACCAATAAAATTAAATATCAAATACATAATGAGTGCTTAGAATACACATCAGTATTTTCACATCCACTGTTTACTTGCTTACAAAACCTAAAAGATAACAAAAATAAAAACCTATGTAAACACAAACAAAAGTCTACCACAGAAATAAGCTTCACTTCAACTGTCACACCCAAGGCAGGCTTCACACACGATGGCTGTATGTTCCATACGGAAGTGTTGCTTGCACTGATAGCATGCATGTTTTGTTTTCCTGCACTTTTTTGTAGGGCACAGCTGACATCCTTTTGTTTTCCTGTTGTAGTAGGTCTTTGTGATGCTGGATCTACCTGTTTACCCGTCAGCTCACCAGTGTGCTCCACAATTATTTTGCGTAGTTCCCTGGGCAGAAACATTTTGTTTTTCCTCTCTCTTATGAGTTCATCTCTTATGAGTTCCAGTTCCAATCCTCTAAGAAAATTTCTCTGTGATATTTTGCACTTGTTATTTTCTTCATGAACTATCAAACTATTTATGCCACATATGTTTAGGATCGAGTAAAGCATAATAATTGGCCAATGCTTTGGGTTTGAGTGACATCATAGTTGCTGCATAACTCATCAATGTCCACTCCACCTTTGGTTTTGTTACAGAAAGTTTTCATGTCAGGCTTCTGTTTTGTTGAGGTTTCCTATCAATATTTCCATCGTGATGAAATGGTTGACATCAGCAGTACTAGTTTGCTTTTCTTTGCCACATAGAAGGCCAATGTTACATCTTTCTGAAATCCAAAGATTGTGCTATACAATTCTCTGTTTTGAAGTTGCAACATTTTATTTGGAATTTCTGCTTTGTTCCCGTGTACAGTTTGTGCACTGGTCAACTTGTGGTAACTGAGGACAGGTGTGACTGTGAACCCAGGGGAAAGAGTGGGGAGAGAACAGCTGTGAACAACCGCAAACCTCAGTTATCCCTACGGGGAACTCTCAGAGCATTATAACCAGCTGAGGGGGACACCAGAGGGGATTGACAAAGGGAGTCTCATTTTCCCTGTGACTCAGAAGTTATTTTCTCAATTTGAGAGGAAAAAAAAATCTTTTGGGTTCATTTCTACTACACATGTCACTATCTTTTCTTGTCGGTTCTTCATCTGTTAGGTTAAGACTGAAATTTTTCATTTTATCTATCTTGGAGGCATCCTAGGAAAAGGACTAGAAAGACTGCAAGGATCAGAAAGTGAGTGTGTTCTGAAAACTTGGAAAGGTGTATGCGGACTGTTCATGCTCACTTGCACGCATTCTGTATACTGTATCATATAGTTTCTATATACACAATATGAAATATATAAATTAGTATGTAAAGTATACATTTTATACATGGTTAAATTCTTTTGAAAATTTATATTTTTATTACGTGAACACAACAGGAACTCTACACTCTTAAAAATTAAAGATAAAATAGAATATTATTAACTAGAAGCATAGGGTTATACAGTACTTATTCATCTTGTATAACTGAAACTTCATGTGCATCAATCAGTAACTCCCTTTTGCCATCTCCCTTAACTTTCATTCTTAAATACAAACCACTAGCGGGATAAAAAAATCTCTGGGAGGACTTTGTATTTGGACAGGACTTTTGGTCCTAGGTGTATCGCCAGCCCTTTTTATTTTTTGAGATAGAGTCTCATCAAGTTTCCCAGGCTACTGAAAAAAAAAAAAAAGTTTCCCAGGCTCTCCTCAATCTTGGGATCCTTCTGTCTCAACCCCTCAAGAAGTTGGGGTTATAGATGTGCACTACAATGCCCATGTGGTCAAACTTTGAATAGAAGATTTTAAAAAACCTCCCTTTCCATAGCTTTCTTAGGGCAACAGAACAGCCAAAGTTGCTGGGTTTCTATTTTTGCTGTTGTGTTTGTTGCTACAAAGAGATTGTTTAGTGTGGGTGCTATCATCCACCAAAATTTGTTCCTTGGCATCTTCAGCCAAGATTATCTTTTGCTCTTTTTGCACATTGTCTTAGTTACTTTTCTTGTTCCTGAGAAAAAATATCTGACACCCAAATTTAAAGGAGGAAAGATTTATTGGCTCATAGTTTGTAGAGGTTTCAGTTCATAATCAGCTGTCTCCAAGGCAGGGCAGCACAGCAGAGGGCATTACAGAGCAGAACTAGTTCATCGTGGCAGAAGACAACAAAAGCAAGCAACCAAGGGACCTTAACAGTGTCTTTTTGCTCCTTTTATCTTATTCAGGCTACTTAGGCTAGGTAGTACTCACACCCTTAATCCTGGTGACTTTGATGCTAGCATTGGACCATGAACCAATTCTATCATCACACATTCTAGATGCAGCCACCTCTAAAAAAGCCCCACCTATGACTGCATAAGGCTTGGGGGGGGGACTTCTAAACATAAGCCATAACACATGTTTCTTTGAGGAGAAAACTTGTGTACACAATACATCTGTGATGTGGAAGTCACCCATAAACAGACACCATACTGATCTTATCTGCCTTTTAAATCCATATCGGATTTCCTTCTCCCAAGGTGACTGAGGCCAAAATTGTAGAAAATTCAGGTTATCCTGGGTGTAGTTCTTACAGAACAGAAAGTAATGTGTTGGGATCTAAACTTGACCCTTCAAAAATAATAGCTATGTGAATAGTCTCTTAACAAGTCCTCAGTTGAGAGAATGGATAGAAGTTTGGGAAATAAAATATGTGGACCCCAAGCCTCAATGTCTCTGATTTCCCTCCTGTTTTGAGCAACA